>JAULBZ010009342.1:0-10077 GCA_032360805.1 Neoturris breviconis
TTTTCAGCCAAGTTGGCTGAAAATATTCTGAAAAATCTCTCCTCCACAGCAATGACCGGCTGTTATTTCGAGCCCTGGAACACTAATCTGCAATACCCCTGTTCTGGAACATTTTCCATCCACAAGATGTGAGCATGATCAAAAACTATAAAGTACATAATTATATTTAAGCATTTTTCATGTTTCAAAATTCTATTTCAGATGATTGTAGCACTTCTGCAGTGTTTGAAGTAAAATCACTGTAAGGGAGAAATCTTTCCTGCACAGTAATTATTTACTCTTGCTTCGAACATTATTATACACATGGATAACTTTTGCATCGTCAGTCAATATGTTCCATATTTTTTTAGAAAAAGAATTAACAAAAGAGAAGAACTATGCATTAGATGGAATGACAACCGATAATAACAAGCATCTAATGAATGTTATGGAACAACACCAGAATGAAACGGATGTACGCGCAATAGATATGAATTACTTGATATGAAATTTATTTTCTATTGTCAGACATAGATCTTCAGTGATCTAAATAAGAATAATTAATCACTGTGGAAGAGAGATTTTTGAGCATAGTTTCAGCCTTTGCACCCTAAAATCATGCTCGCCTTTAAAATCACTCGTCTACAGTGATTATTTTCTCTTATTTGCAATAGATGATTTGTTTCTTGAGTGCAAACGTTGGCTCAGTGTACTTGTCTGCAAATTTTATTTTTAAGGCGGTCCTTAATATAACTGATTCATTGCTGGTATTGAATTAAATATTGATTTACTGTGTTTTTTGTTTTTCTGGCCACAGGGATTCGAAATATCAAGTAAACAACAAATGTAAAGGAGGAGTTACTTTATGGACCTTTTTTACCCAGTTGGCAAAAACTTGTTCAAAGTCCGCAGTTAAGATGCTAGAACAACATTTTCAACATTGTTCTAGCGACATTATTGTGGAGTTTGAATAAATCTTTGTCCATTTGGGTATGACCGTCATCTTTTTTCTATCTTTATTATTTCACAGTTTCACAAACCTTGTAATCAATACAGAAATTCGTTTAGTAACAGGCATCTTTTTAAATCAGGTTCATTATCTGCAAAACTGAAATGTATACTAAAAATTATTTAACATGAGAGCAAAGGGGAGCGTGATTTCACCATAAGGGGTTGAAATAAGATTAAATAATAACTGTGAAGGAGGGATTTTTAGACTACCTGAAGCTATGATCAGAAATCCTTCCTTACAGTGATTATTTATATCGTCCACTCTGTTGTATGTTTACTTTTTAGAAATTATTAAGGAAATTTGCGAGCAGTGCGAATGATGCTGATAAGTTAAAACTGGCATTAAAAGAGTTAGATGTATGCATTTTTTGTTTTTATATAGTACCCAGCCGGCAAAAACCTATTCAAAGTCAGCAAAATAACGACGATGTTCTTTGAACGTTGTTCTAACATTATTTTGCTGACTTTGAACATGTTTTTAATGGCTGGGTAGTTACTTGTTGTTTTGCTTTTACGATAAATCCTCTAATAAAACCCCAATCCAGTTTAAGCCCTTGTTGGTTGCCATCTAACAGTGTTTTCTTAAACAAGCCACTCTTGAATCAACCTCCTGGTTGAATGAACCGACAGGGTTATACAGGAAGACTTTTTTTAGCTTAAAGGTATTTACATGATGGCTTGTTCGAGGTAATTGTTCAAGTGCTAGGAGATAATAATAAGAGTCCATTTATAGGACCAGAAACAGAGCAACCTGACACTGAAGCCACTACTCTACCAGCTCTATTGCATATGATAATCTCTGTTGAATTTATTGAAATTATTTTCTTATGAATATTTCATAACACAGAAGGCCTAAGAATTCACGTTGGCATTCCCTTGTGGGGGAGCATCTTTGGAGACTAATTTGCAGCCTGTTGGCTGCAAATTAGCCTCCAAAGATGCTGTTCCACAGGGGAAACCTGACACATATATTAATTTCGTTTTCACTGTTTTTTAAATTTTATTAATAACACCCTCTCCACTCTGCTGAAATAAGCCCCATCCTCCAAAATTCTTCTAAGTATGCTCTAAGTAAGGTTTTACTTACGGATTTACGGTTTTACATTCAATCGTGAATTATTTACCTCGTAATTGGTGGTAATGAATCGGAAGATAATTTAAATTAATTTATTTTTCTGTTCATGCATATCACCTACCTAAAAAACATGCCTTTGCAATTGATTCCATCTTTCGGTACCTTGGCTCATTATCATTCCCATATTTTATATTTTATATATAGTTTTGATCATTGAGATTCAATCTTTCTCTATGTAGATTCAATGTTTTTTTACCATGTCAGATTAAAACTTTGATTTGTGTATTCCTAGGTTCTAAAAGAAAAAAATACGGATATGAAAAATAAGCTTTCAGAAACAAGTGAAAAGTTGCGAAAAACTGAGAACGAATTAGCTGATGTAGTAAGTATATAGCCACAGGGCTAAATAAATATATCTACTAGAGTTACAGTTTCAAACTCTGCTAACTATACTAAAAAATACTCCCCCACAGGTGATATTCAACAGTTATTTTCAGGTTTGCTAGCACTTCTATGAAGATATTGCTCAGATTGAAAAATAACAGTGAATCCCTTTGTTTAGAACTAAAAAAGATAATCATTGTCTCCTTCAAACTGTATATATAAGAGAGATCTCTATTCTTTTTAACAGATGTTATTTCACCAGTAATTTTGACCCAAGCCTGAATATAACTGCCAGACATCGCCTGTGGATGAGTGTTTTTTGAGTGTCGTGTTCAGCTTTTAAGCTGAACATTATACTCAAAAAACGCTCCTACACAGATGATGTCCGGTAGTTATATTTAGGCTTGTAACCCGGTGGTTGTTAAGAGTAATAATCACTGATTTTTGAGCATAGCTTCAGGCTAAAACGTCTGAGCTCATGCCATAAATTCCCTCCTCCACAGTGATTATTTACTCTTATTTGGACTACTGGATATATTTATGCTTTTTAATATTTTATATTTTTAGAAAGTGAAATTAGGTGGTTTTGAAAATAACTTCACGGAAAAGGTGGCTATGATAAAAATCTCAGTGGGCAAAACCCTGTTCAAAGTCCGCAGTAAAGACGCTAGAACATTGCGCCTTTACTTCGGAATTTGAACAAGTTGTTGCCCACTGGGATAAGAGTGCCAGTTTAAATTAAAGTTGAATACTTTTCTCTCTTTTAAGGTGGATGCTTACTTTTGAGGGCATCCTACTACAAATTTGGTCAAAGTATTTTTCCACATTAACCCAGTGGGCAAAGATTTGTTCAAAGTATGCAGTAAAGACGACGTTGTTCTAGCGTCTTTACTATCGACTTTGAACAAGTTATTGCCTACTGGGTATGCAGTGAAGATGTTTAATTTATTAATATTTGTTAACAGATTTATATTTTTTAGGAACCATCTCCAAAATTCGTTTCAAAAGGCAGATATTTTAGCATTATTAAATAAGCCAAATGCAATAAATTTAAGAAAAATTAATCTACGATGAAAATGTGTTAAGTCAACGAGCTTGCATTTGATTAGTTTTTTTGATACGAAGGAACCAATCAAATGCAAGATTGTTGAATCAGCACTCTTTCCCTGCAAACGAATTTTGAATTTGGTCCCTTAACAGACCTCTTCTATCATATAGGTCGCTGAAGTCGAAGAAAGATATACTACGAGAATAGATGATTTGACAAAGGAGAACCTTGATCTAAGGTATAACATGCATGTACTGATTTGAAACTTCCGATTTCTTTCAATATGTCCTGATACAACATTATAATAATATGTTTCTTTATTGCAATTTTGGCGCTTCATTCAAAGTTGACTGCAAATGATACCTTACAGCTACTCCTGTATTATCCCATGAATATATATGGTAGATATTTGGTGATAATATGGTTTTTTGAGTTCATAATGCTATTAACCCTATTTATGCTGGATTCCGCCACCTTTGCAGATTTTTTTTAAATAACTTTTTTATGCATGCGGCAAACTCTTAATAACTAATTCACATCTATTTGGAAATTTTTGAGGCCATAACAGGTGATATTTCAAAGGGTATTGGTCATTTCTCGAAACCACCTTTTAAAATTACCTATAAAATCCTTATAAAAGTAATACAAATGGCAATAACCCATTTAATAAACTCTTGACTTGAAACTTCCAATAATGATTAATTACTTTAATACCTTTGATCTGACATTAAAATTATGACGTAACAAAATATCATGACGTCATTTGGTGATGTCATGTCGTGTTTTTTTTGTTTTTTTTTTGCCAAATTTGGCACCTTATTCTGAGCAAACTACATGTTATTGTGAAAGCCCAGGAAGATAATGTTAAATACCAATGTATTATTCTCTTTCAGAAAATTGGAACAGAATAAAAAAATACATTCTAGATCAAAAGTTATTGGCTTCCAAAGAAAACTTCACTCTGATGTATGATTTTTGATGACGTCAGCAAAATATTTTTTCCTTTAAATTGTCTATTACATGTTGTAGTATTACCATACCATACCAACTATCTCAAAAGCTCGGTATAAATAGGGTTGAAGAATTTTTTTTAAAAGAATACCATGAAATGTTAATTTTTTTCTTAGATATGTATCCTTTTTTAATGTTTTTTTTTTGTTCGAATTACAAAAAGTCAGAATTATAATGGTGAATTTTATAAGAATTTGAGAAATAATTTTCATTCAAGGGACCAAGCAAATGTGTTCTAATAAAGAAAAGTTTGAATTACATGTTCGAATTACAGAGGTTTAACTGAACATTCATGGTACAATGGTGGAAATAAAATTGAAATAATCACGGTTTTTAAGGATAGTTTCATGCTATAAACCCTGATGGCCTGCACTCAAAAATCCTTCTGCAGTGATTATTTACTCTGTGGTATGAATGTTTATTTTAGGCGGAAATACTTACATAAGTGTGAAGAGTTACATAGCGCACATATGAAGAAAGATGCTAAACAGGTATTTTTATGTTTAATGTGTAGAAGTGTACTGACTCAATCAATCAATCAATTGAAAGCAATTTTATTTCATTTTTAATTGTAATCTTTTAAGTTTGAGACCACCTCAAAGTTTTGCTCCGAAACCAACTTCTTTGGTAAGGTTAAGTCAACTAAAATTGACAAAAATTCAACAAAAAAAGTGTGAAAGAACTTGCAATGGATTGTTTTCTTCGGTACGATAAGAACCCAATCCAGAAGAAAACAATCACAATCAATTGAAAGATCGTTGACTCTCCTCTGTAGGATTTATTTGTGAAGATTGCTTTTTCAGAAAATTACGTCGTTTACAGTGGGTATTTGAAATAGAAGTGAAAATTATTCCCTGCCATCGTTTTGACGTCACAGTGTCAAACAAACAACGTTTTTTCGATGTTGATTTGACGTGGCAAGCCCACTTGCTTTACAATATTTTTCTTTTGTTCTTTCTCTAGATGGATGCAACTGTGGAGGCGAAAGATTTAATGCAGGTAAAATATGTTAAAATTAATATTATAAAAAATTGCTAAGTCAGCAATCTTTCATCAAGTTTGACGATAAATTTCAATGGTAGAAAATTGACACGCCAACCTTCTTTGTTAACCAATGCAACGGGGCAAATAATCGCTGTGTAGGAGAGATTTCTGAATGCAGTTTCAGGCTTTGTAGCCTGAACTTATGCTAAGAAATTACTCCACCACAATGATTATTTGCTCTTCGACCACTGTATGTGGATATTTATGTGGATATTTATTTATCTATTCGTACATAACCATATTTTACCCTTGGTGAGGGGAGGGGTGGTGTGATTTTCGGCCCACCAACCTAGTTTGGGCTATTGCTATCAATTTGCGGCGGCAGTGGCATCTCGCTTTTCTTAATAGACCATGTTTTAGAAGGACTAGTATTTTGAAATTTGGTACCAGCATTCCTGGCGATATTCTAGAAAGGCTTGTCAAAAATATTTTGTCCGCTCGGTCTTGAGTTATGGGCAAAAATTGTCCAAATTGTATTTTTGGTCCAATGGACCGAAAAGGCATGGTACCGTCCTGAAATTAGGTTATGGCATTCTAGGCAATATTATGAGACTACTGGCCAAATGTTTCTTGATTTTATCAATTTGGTCTCGATTATCGGCGAAAAAGGGATTTTTTTAAAAGTGGAGACTATAATAAGAGAATATAATTTTTTTTGAACGTTTAATTTCTATTATACCCAAATGATAAGGGGAGAAGTAGCTTCCCCAATATACAAAATGTCTGTCAAAAAAGATTTATGCTCATAGAAAATATATACCTCTCTACTTCCTCAATTTTTTCAGATGATAAGTTATATTTTTTATAAAAAATTATTTTGGTTTTGGGAAGCTTCATTCTTCAATTTTGAAATAAATATTAATGCATATTAATGTGTATTCACTTTAGGGCCACGAAACATTTAATTACTATCATGAGTATAAATTTTTATAACATTAATTACTCTCAATTCAAATTAGAAATATAATTACAATACACAATTCAACAGTGGAAGATTTTTTAATAAAAGAATGGTATTCATTCAAAGAAAAATTTTTTTCTATTGTATTGTTTCATTGCCTAGTTATCTTTACTTTTAACAGATAATGGGAAACACCTTTTGAAAGATTACTGCTAATAGATACATTTTATTCATATGTTAAACTGTAATTATTATGTTTAATAAACTTATCTTTAATGTTCCCACAGAACATAACAGCACAATAATATATTTTATAAAACTAAATTACATTATTTAGTGCATCATAATGCTATGATGTATAATGTGTGTATCCAATTCATATCCAGCACAATAATATATTTTATAAGCTGTAACTAAATTTTATATTTAGTTTATGCATAATGCTACGAAGTAGAATGTGTATAACTAATTTTATATCCACTGTGGGGGAGTGACTTTTGGGCATCGCTTCAGGCTATGATATGAAATTTCATAGTGAGTGCAGTATTTTAGCTTTCAAGCTGAAAACTGTACTCAAAAAACAATCCTCCACAGACGATGGCAACAGTTATTTTGAGGCCAGCTTTGTTTCAAGCACTGAACCTTCTTTTCAGAGCTACACTCAGTGAGCAAAAGCTTGTTCAAAGTTCGCAGTAACGACGCTAGAACAACGTGTTCGACGTTGTTCTACCTTCTTTACTGCTGACTTTGAACAAGTATTTAGTATTCGAAATAAGAACGTATAATCATTGGGTGAGTGACTTTTGAATATAGCTTCATGCTACAAAGTCTGAAGTTAGGCTTAAAATTCTCTCATCCACAGTGATTATTTGCTCTTTTTTCAAGCACTCTGCATCTAAATTAAAGTTCTTTTTTTCTTTAAAGTCCGTGATTTTATCCTGCACACGAACCAACGTTAGTTTAACAGCTGCAAGAGCACTTCCTGATGCTGTTTCTCCTCAAAATAGCGCAAAGAAGAAGGAACATCCTAGAAGATTTAGCCAACCTGTTACTAACTCTGAACAATATAATGCGTTAACGGATGCAGCTGAATCAAAACGCCCACCTGAGAAGGGAGGTTCTTTACTTAGGACTGAATCGCTTGCTCATATTTCTCAAGGAAGGTTGAGGTCCAAGTCAACTATGGAAAAGCTACCTTTAATCGATGAGTTTAATCTGCAAATTTCTACAGTAAAAGGAAGAGCAGGAAGCGTTTATTTACCCCCACCATAAGATTTCCTATTAATGAAGACTGCTGCTGGTAACGTCAATTTCAACCAATGTAATAGCTTCATTAAGGATTCGTGTGATCGAATTCTTCTAGTGGAGATCCGCCTTAACTAGGGACCATCTTAAAATTTACAGAAAAGATTAATGTTGAGTCAACAATTTTGCAGTGGACTGGTTTCTTCGTATCGAAGATCCATCGTTAGATCGTTGACATTACACTCTTCTGTTTGTTTGCCGTATTTCCTCTAATAATCTTCCACTTTTTGGAGGGCGGTTATAGAAAGGGGCGTTTACTTCAAAATAAACATTTTGGCGCATGTGGAACTATTAAAAATATAAACTATATGTAATATGAGAAATTAATTAATAACCAACCTCGATCTCAATGCTTCTTCTCTCTTGACGTCTTAGAAGAAGCCATTTTTGTGAGGGCGCGCGTTTATATTTTTTTTCAACTTTTATTAGAGGGGGCGTTTAAAAGAGACTGGGCGTTTAATAGAGAAAATATGGTATTATGTTGTTATCTTAATTTTTTAAAACCAAGGTAAGTTTGGCGTTAAAACAAAATTTTGAGATGGTCGAATCAGTATGATAATAATTGAAGCAGTTGACAACAGAGGTCGAAATAAGAACAAATAATCACTGTGGAGGGGTGATTATTGAGCATAACTTCAGGCAACAATGCTATGCTAAAAAAACCTTCCTCCACAGTGACAATTTACTCTTATTTCGACCACTGGATAAATTATTTTTTATTTCTAACTTCTTTCCTTGAGTTTCTGTTTGGTTTAAAAATTATTTATCTGTTCAAAGTGTTCAAAGAACGTTAATCTAGCGTTTTTTTTGCTGACTTTGAACAGGTTTTTGCCGGCTAGGATGTAACTACAGGATACCACTTGTGGAGGAGTGTACTCAAACTGCAACCCCGTAGGCGAAAACGTGTTTAAAGATTAATTTCCACGAATTCAAATTAGTTCGAAAATGAATTTGCGAATGAATTTGCCTAGCGAATATTCTATGTATATATATATTATAGGAAAATTTGGCGTTCGCGAAAACTAATCTTCGTGAGGTAGTTTCGATGTTGCTTAGACGTCAAGAGCTGGTATGCTACACAAATATTTTGGATGAAATCGTTTAATAAATGTATATAGCTGCAAAATATAAATAAACAATTTGATCTTCCTATTTCAGATGTTTCTGCGGAGGAGGAGCTTGAAGCTATACTCATAATTCACTCCTCCACAGTGCTGTTTTATGGATGCCATGTGCGTCCACATGTCTATTGAGAGTAGCTTTGTTACGTCGAGTGCCTGCCGGGTTATATTTGAATCTAAAATAAAAGTAAATTATCACTGTGGAGGAGGGATTACTGAGCATAGATACATGTTAAAAGGTCTCAAGCTATGCTCAAAAGTAGCTCCTCCGTAGTGGTTATTTGCTCTTATTTTGACCACTGATTTATGTACTTATAATAATTGTAATAGTTTTTACAAATATCTATTTTTAAACTGATCATACGTTTTTAGACAATTTTCTATTTATTATTTATTTGTTGACTTCATCATAATTTTCTTTGTAATAAGTTAATTTTTGATTATATATTAGTGAAGGTGATTTTTTAAATTGTGTAGACCACCCAATGGGCACACAACATCTGATCAACGTGGATACAACGCCTAAACGTCGTCGCTGTTTCGACGTTGATCCGACGTCGTGTGACTGTAGACTATTTTTATTTATCTTGTTACTAATTTACTTATTTATTAATTAAATACTTTTTTACAATGTTAATGTTTTTTATTTCCCCGCATATAATCCGATGGTCACGTGACTATTGTTATTCTGTTCTTTCAGGAGTAAAAAAATCCTTACTAACGCGGATACGAGACTTGACAGGATTATATACATTCAGTTGTTTCTATCTGTCAAACATTCAAACATTTCTGCTGGCATCGTTTTAAAATCGAAAAAAAGGGGGGGGGAGGGGTTATTTTATAAGCATCACCGTTTATAAGCATCACCAGGCTAAAAATTGTCCCTCTTATCTTCAATATCTCAGAAAATACAAAGTGTTACAAAAAACAACAACAAATGCGTAAAAGGAAAGAGCATGTTGGGTGTGGTACCCATAGAAATGTGAGGTTTTTAAATTAAGCATCATCAAGCCTCAGTCAAAATTTAGAAGAAAAAAATACTGTAGACAAAGTCAAAATTTCAATTTGAAGAAAAAGTAAAAAAAAATTGATTAAAAAGGCGTTAACGACATAATTCGTCGAGTTTGTAAAAATTAACCCTATTCAGGAGTGGGGGGAGGGGGGGGGGCCTCAAATGCCCCCACCCCCTTCTTCCTAC
>JAULBZ010009343.1:0-10076 GCA_032360805.1 Neoturris breviconis
AAATAACTTTAGAACAACGTTCACAGAACGTTGTTCTAACGTTATTTTGCTGACTTTGAACAGGTTTTTGCCGGCTGAGCACAATACTTATTCCCAACTTTTTACATATGCACAGCTGAAATATACATTATCTTATATTAATTTTATGTTTTGTTTTTGTTTGTTTTATATATGAACCTCCGTTCGTTGAAAATATCGTAAATATAAAACTAATTCTGTTTTTGGTGTACTATTTGCTGGTCGAACAATGGCCATATAAAAGCGAACTAGTTGAATAGTGCAGGTGATAAAAGATATATTGGTTTATATCATTACTTTTTATTTGTAAGTAATAATATATTTTTTGATAAGTTAACCGGCCATGTATTGGATATGTTATTTAAAAATCGTTGCGGTTACGTTGATGCGATAAGAACGACAGGTAATTCTTAATTTATCTATCTAATAATTTATGTCTCCGTCCAGAAAGGGCTTATCTATGACAATCGTGTACCAAGGCACCGGTTTCTTGTTATTTTACGCTGTATCTTTTGTTTTGAAGCTTTTGGTGGAAAGGGGGAGGGGTTTTGTGGGGTGGGAAGGAGGGGTTGTTTCAAATATATGATACCAAAGGGGATGGTCTACAAAATGTGCGAAGAGTGTATTATCAACGATCTCGTGCATATGATTTGTTTCGTCGATACGACGATTGCAAGATCTTTTGTACTCTTCTCTGTAGTGTTTTTACTGGGACTTTGAACAAGTTTTTGCCTCCTTAGCAAAGTTCCCGCATTGGTCGATTTAAGAGCAAATTGTCATTGTGGAGGAGCTACAAAGCCCAAAATTCCTCCTCCGCAGTGATTATTTCGGCCACTTCTTCAAAATAGCTGCCCGATATCACCTGTGGAGGAGTGTTTTTTGAAAACTATACTTAACTTATTTTGAAGCTTGCGCTTTAGTGGCGGGAATCACGTATTTTCTATAATCAACCACATGAGGATAATGCTTTTACCATTTTTTTTTACATTGCGGACGAGTTGTTTAGAAAAGCGATTGTATATTCTTTGTATCGATCAACAACAAGAAGGATTTCTATTGAATACTGTGAGAACAAGCTGTCGTCCATTTTGTAACACTTATTTTAGTGTGTTAAATTATTTATGTGGTGAAACTGATAACGATTTTCACGGTATCCAGATATAGTTTCAATGACAAATATAAACGATATATTTTTGTTTTCATGGTAACTAATTGGTTTTTATGTCGCTGTACTTTTCTTTTTCTTTTATGTGTTTCAACTTCGCAACTTCTTAGCAGATCAAATAGGATACCTCTTATTTCAAACGCGCTTATAATATTGTGTTGTTTGTAGTGGTCGAAATAAGTGGGGATGAGGTATAAACCACTCCTACATGGTGATTATTGGTTCTTACTACTGTACATTACTCCCTAAACACTTGTATATTATGGACTACCAAGAGAATAAATTCCAAACATTCTCATTAATATCTCGACCTGGTAGATAAAATACATCAATTTTCAATCAATATATTTTTAGTGCTGGCATGTCACAATCAACTGCTACCATTGTGGAATTAGTGTACTTATGTCAAGTTGGCATTCTTATATTGTTTGGGAACGCTTTAGTTATTTTAGCGTTTGTGAAAGGTGCGCGAGGATTACGAACTTTAACAAATTATTTCGTCATTAATCTCGCTGTTACTGATCTACTGGTTGGGTGTATATCGGTGCCATTTTGGATATGTGTAATACTAGGTATGACGTTATTTAATATCTGCGAAGGAGAGTGTTAACAACTCGAAATCTTTTAGTTCCTTTTCTTCGGTGAATACAACATAAGAAAATAATCGCTGTGAAGGAGTGTTTTTGAGCATATCTTTATGCTACGAAGCCTGAAGCAATGCTCAAAAACCCCTCCACAGCGATTATGTTCTTATATCAAACACGTTCCTTGAAATCTTTATGATCTTAGTACAAAACCCAACTTACTTGATCGTTATATCGAGTTTTGATTTTGATTCACTTCCTCTACGAAGAATTCAATCAATTTCAAAGCGTTTGAAATAAGAGCAAATATTCACTGTGGAAAAGGGATTTTTGAGCATAGCTTCAGGTTGGAAGCTATGCTCAAAAATCACTCCTTCACAATGATTATTTTCTCCTATTTCGACTACTGATTTCATAATATTTGAATTAGTGCTTTCTTCCACAGAACTACAATCTTGTCATGAAAAAGAATAGAGTTTTTTTTTCTGGCAACACTGAGAGTTTATGTCATGCATTTATAGTATGTTCATTCTGTTGATAACTTTGCTACACAGCTTGACTAGATTTATAAAAAAACTGTGGACAAATCTTTGTCACGTGACTTTGACGTCATCATTTTCTTGATCTCCGTCAAATAATTTACCCATGGAAGACCTTTTCTTTACAAATGCTGAGAGAGATTTCGCTGCAAACATGAATATAACTGCGGGCATCACCTGTAAATGAGCGTTTTTGAGTGCTCAAAAACACTCCTCCACAGGTGATGTCCGGCAGTTATATCCAGGCTTGCGCTGTCGACAAAATTAGTTTAAGCTGAATATAACTTTCGGACATACCTGTGGAGGAGTGTTTGCAGATGAAAACGTACTAAAAAGCACTCCTACACAGGTGATGTTCGAAAGGTATTTTTAGGCTTGGTAACCAGGTTAGTGTTTTTAGAATAATGAAATGTTTTTTTTATTTTGTACCTATGATGTATCGTTTTGACGTTCCGACGTCGTGTGTGCCGGCAGAGAAGGTTTTTGGAAGAAACAAAAATAAAGTTTTATTGTTGATATTTCTTTTGATTTCTTGTGATCTCTTTTTAAGTTGGATTATTAATCATGCATTCGTAAATTATTAACTGTTTTTCTAATTTCTTCCTCTTTTTTTTACATATTTTTTTATTATTATTTTTACGTTTTTGTGACACCTCTAAGTATAAAGAGAATAAATTCTCGCCAAAGGCTTTGTTTTTGACAGAAATTGACACACAATCGCCAGAAGTCGAAATTCTTAGTGGAATACTCACGAGGTGTACATGTTCACAAAGATGTGCACAGAGGTTCTTAGTGGGATACTCACGAGGTGTACATGTTCACAAAGATGTGCACAGAGGTTCTTAGTGGAATACTCACGAGGTGTACATGTTCACAAAGATGTGCACAGAGGTTCTTAGTGGAATACTCACAAGGTGTACATGTTCACAAAGATGTGCACAGAGGTTCTTAGTGGAATACTCACAAGGTGTACGTGCTCACAAAGATGTGCAGAGGTTCTTAGTGGAATACTCACAAGGCGTTATTTTTGAAACCTTATTTATGTGTAATAAATATTTTTAACCAATCTAACAAGATTTTCCTTGTCATTAGTTCGCTGATTTCTCGTCCAAAACATGGTCCGAATGTTTTTAGATTTGACAACAGGAACAGCTTTAGATTTTTTGCGTATCAAATGGAAGACAAAGCTTGATTTGTGTATTTTTAGTTATCATTTTCTCGCCATTTTCCAGCTTCAAAATCTGTTTTCAATTCCGAAAAACTTTGCCATTCGCGAAATTAAATACCTGCGAAGATTCATTAAAGTGCCCATTCGCGAAAATAAATACCCGCGAAAGTTTCTACCCCTAAGGTATTTGTGAATAGGTCTATTATTTATTCTTGTCCATTATCTTAGGATATTGTGTTCAGCAGGCCTCTGACGGAGGAGCATCTTCATATATCTATCCTATAAGTCAGTGGATGTTAGGAGAGGTTTGATATCTTATATACGCCCTGATTTTGACGTTGATTTCTCTCTATGTGTTAGGAGAGGTTGGATATATACGTTCTGGTTTGGACCTTGACATTTCTCTATATGTTAGAAGAGGTCGGATAGATACGCCCTGATTTTGACGTTGACATTTCTCTATGTGTTAGGAGAGGTCAGATAGATACGCCCTGATTATGATGTCGACGTTTCTCTATGGTTTAGGAGAGGTCGAATAGATACGCCTTGATTTTGACGTCGACTTTCCTCTAAGTTTTAGGAGAAGTCGGATAGAAACGCCCTGATTTTGACGTCGATTTTTCTCTGTTTTTTTTAGGTATAACAAACGAACACCAAGACAATTTTAAATACCTCCTGTCACTTGATATTCTGTTTGGTACTACTTCAATACTATCGTTGGCAGCTATAAGTGTAGAAAGAGCTTTTTCTGTCAAATGCCCAGCTCGTCATTTGAATTTAACTCGTACGCCCGCTTATGTAATCATTGCTGTTACATGGATCATTGGTATATTGTTGACGGGTGTCAAGTTTGCTTTTAATGGAGAAGATGGTTTGCGTGTATACACAGTGCTTATACTTATCGTTGTGTTTGTTATTCCGCTTATAATCATTGTGATCTCATATGTTGTAATATACCGCACAGCGAGCACTCTCATGAAAGCCACCAATCAGACTGGTAATTTAACAAAGGAATTGCAGGTGGCAAAAACAATCTCCGTCATCATTGGTTTATTTGTTGTGTGTTGGAGTCCATTTTTTGTCCTCAATATGCTATTTTTGTTTTGTGCTGATTTTTGTGCAAGAATTAACCAATCGACTTGGCTTATAAATGTCGCCAAAGCACTACATTATAGTAACAGTATGATGAATTTTTTTGTTTACGCTGTGCGTAGTCCTGATTTTCGACACACTTTTAAAGCACTTCTATTCAATAAATGCAGTACAGGGGGAATACGTGATCGACTGAGATCGTTTGGCTCGAAACGGGAGAGGTTATTACTTGATGGATTGAACAACCCAGCAAGGAACTCGACACAAAGCACGACAACTTACGATACAGTAGTTAGTGCTGCCGACACTATACAGTATTCTAATAAGTGTATCGATACGATTAAACTCGATAAATTGTCTTGAAACGATTAAACTCGATAACTGGTCTTGCTAAATATACCGACTCGAATAAACTCCGTAACTTGTATACTTATACTATTAAGATGGATAACTCTTTATAAGTATACTGGTACGATTGAACTCTATAACTTCTCTTGATAAGCTTTGCCAAGTTTACCAATGCGATTAAACTCAATAACTCTTCATCATACAGATAAGATTAAACTCGATAATTTGTCTTCATAAGTGTTACTCTGAGGATTACGACATTTCTTCCGTACGTACCATTAGGCCTAGCATTTAAATAACAACCAATAATCTCTGTGTTAGAACGATTTTTGGCCATAGCTTCAGGTTTTATAACCTGAAAAAAACCTCAAAATAAACTCCTCTAATGATTATATGCTGTTATTACGTGCTGCGGCTTTTTCATAAATTTAATTTCAAAATAATTCACACGAAATATACAGTATTCGAAAAAACAATAAAAATCACTATGGAGGAGCATCTTTAGGCTGCAAAATCGAAAGCGTTGAGTTATTTGCTCTTGCATGAACTTCCAAAATATTCGGCGGGACAAATTTTCGGCAAAAAAGTTTGTGGCGAAATTTTTTACCCACGAAATTTAAAGGTACAAAATCACTTTTATAATTTTTTGGAAATATCTGCCTACTGAAGTCCATATGAAAGTTTTATCTTGTTAACAACATATCCTGAAAGTTTTACTCCATAACAATGAATACTGGGAAAGATATAAACGATCGAAGTTGTAGGAAATTATGTATTTACTATGCTCACTGTGTGGCAGCCATCTTGTTTGGCCAAACCTTTTCCATTTTCAGAGAAAAGAATAGCTGAATTTGACACTTCCTGATGATATTGGACTCGGAGATTTTCTGAGTATCATCAGTGTGTGTCACTTGTCAATTTAGCGTAGATTTTAAAATTTTGGCCAAAAAAGGTGATTATGTACCTTTAATTTAAAAGGTGTAGGGGATTCAATGGAGTAAAACATAATATGAAATTTCAAGACCATTCGAAGGATACAAAAATTTTATGCACAGAATATTTTGGAAGTTAATGTAATTCACACACTGTAATAGACATACATTTTAAAATTCAATGAATAAACTTTTCTTAATTTTGGCAAAAAGTTCAGTTTCCAGTGGGTAAAACTTGTTCAAAGTCCGCAGTAAAGACTCCAAGGTTCATGACGTTCTAGCGTCTTTACTGCGGAGTTTGAACAAGTTTTTGCCCACGTGGTTACCAATTGGTCTCAATTTCATGTTCATTTACGGACCAATATTTATCGAATAGTAAGCCTGAAACTAACTCGAGGACATCATCTATGAAGGAGTGTTTGTACCTATAATCTATCTAAACCACACCTCCGCCGATGATGTTTGGCAGTTGATTTTAGGCTTGTAAATCTTTTTGACATTAGATTCCAATGCGCAAAGACGCTAGAACAGCGTTAAAAATGTTGTTCTAGCGTCTTTACTGCTGACTTTGAACAAGTTTTTGCCAAATTGGATTATCGTTATTTTTTCTTTCATCAGAACGATTGCACACTCGACATAAAGTCTATTAAAAAGTGTCTTCATAATTACGATAATCGAAATACCACTCTGTCAAATCTATTGCATTATTTCAGTGCTGAAAATAGCTTCTGTATCTATAAAGATTGTTTATTACCAGCACTACATTTTACTCTATTTAAACGGGGAGTGGAGGAGAGTGGAGGTGGAGGCAAAATGGCCTACCTGAGAGAGATTTTTCTCCATAATTTTCAAACGGGTAAGCTAATTAAATTGAAATTTTAGGCCAACTTCTATCCCGAAATACGAGTTATTTTTATGTAGAAATGTTTTATGGAGAGTAACTATCATTTATTGCAAGAGTTTTTAGTGTTTTGCACCAATTATATGTCATAAGAGAAAATAATATAAGGAAATATTTTGGGGATATTTTAACACAAAACTACGATGAAGGACGCCGTATCCACCAGCTTGCAGTTCATTGGTTTCTTCATACGAACTAACCAATCGAGCATAATTATACAGAGAGCCGCTCTTCCGTGTTCGAAAAGGCAAGAAACCCTGGGAACAAGGTTGAATGAAAATGTATTTATTACACGCACAAACAATTTTACACACACACATAAATATATAAGCATGTAGAACAATAGATGGGTGTAAGGTACGCAGACATTGATGCTGGACATTTATGTTATTTGGCACATTGCAGTTAGTCCGTGTTTACGCACTTTTTTCACCCAAACACGAAATAAGAGTAAATAATCACTGTGGAGTGGAGGATTTTGAGCTTAGCTTCGGAATTCATAACCTGGTGCTATCCTCAATATTACTCATTCTCAGTGATTATTTACTCAGTGATTATGTTATTATTGATTTTTACAAATTGATGTGCTAGGTATAATGCTTTACAAATATAACACGACTTCCGTATTTTCAACATTCTTATAATGTCTGGCTTGAATGATATAACTGTTATATCCAGACTTGAACTTTAAATATAGCGTCAAGAAGTAAAAACCTCTGTATAAAGGTTTATTTTCACTATAAGCGAAAAATTAGCTGAATATCTTCTAAAGAAGATATTCCATTGGTAGAAATGGGCATCACATGATTGTGACGTCAATTTCTACCAATGGAATGTCTTCTATTGGCTTTTGCAGCGTATTTTCACCTCGTCGTAATCAACCTTAAATTTCTTACTGATTCAAGCATCGCCCTAAAGTCACTCCTCCGCAGTGATTATGTGTTTTTATTTTCTGCAAACATAGAGCAAAACACACGACATGCAACTACTACTTTTACAGAAGCAGCCACAGGGATGTGTTCTGTGAAATAGGTGTTCCTATTCTCTAGCTGACATCTATTTCGGGATTATTATTAGTATAACGTGCGCATTTCAGAACAGCTTGTTTTCCCAGCTGAACACGAATCTAGTGTAAAGAACAGTTAATATTTCCAGCTACATAAGACTTCTTTTCCCAAGCTAACCACGGGAATGTTCAACCTAGAACAGATTCAATTTCCAGTTGGAGAAATTTCATTTGGAGCCATTTTTTCCCAGCTGAGACGACATCTCAGAACAGTTCATGTTTCCAGTCAGAGCTTTACAAAAATATCGATTTCCCAATCGACGAAATACCAGCTCAGAACGGCTCATTTTTCCAGCCAGGAGGGGAAAAATAGCGATATAGCTTGTTCCCTGGAAGGTAAGAACAGGTCTAATTCGCCAATACACCCCTTTAGAACACCTATTTTTAAGAACACCTCCGTTGGCTGCTTCCGCTTTTAACCAATAAATTTCTAGCTTATTAAGTCAACACTCTTCTTTGCGGTCTTATTTTGTAGGGAAATAATATTGAGTTGTAATGTACATCAGGCTTTAGACAAGATTAAACAAAAGTGTATGTCATAAGTGTTAGATGGAACGTATATATAGACACAATATCGGATTACATTTATTACTTTTTTTCTAAAGAAGGTAGATGAATTATATCAACATCGATCGTTTATATTTTGCAAAAAGAAAATAGGTAAGACTATCTTTGGAAATTATAGAAGTAAATGTAAGATATAGTTGTAGGTTCTCACAGTTTATATTCAGAAAAATAAAATTCAGAAAAATAATCACTGTGGATGAGTTATTTTTTAGCATAGCTGATCGAAATTCATTCCTCCACTGTGATTATTAATACTGACCTTTTGCCTACATTAACAGGCGTTTTATATCATTCACACTTACTTTACTTAACGAGAAACAGACATTCCTTTCATTCTTTGTATCTAGGATTAACGTACAACATCGGTCAACAGGCCTTTGAATTCATAACGGCAACCTACTGTGGAGGAGCCAACAGGCTGCAAATTAGTCTCCTAAGATGCTCCTCCACAGGGAATGCCGACGTGAATTCGGAGACCTGTGTCAAAATAAGTGCTACATCGCCTAAATCAATGCTCAAAAATCCCTCCCCCGTAGTGGTTATTTGCTCTTATTTTTAAGTACGGCATATATATATATGCTATAAATGATTGGCTGGTATGTGTGGATCAACCAATCAATTGCAAGCTTTGTTGTTATTGGAACTTTCTTAGTTTTATATTATGGCGAGATATTTCAAGATAATCCTTTAAGTTAAATTAAAAGTATTTTTATCTTTTACAGCTGTCTGAAAGTACAGTCGTAGAAATATCACTGGCCCCATTGGCCAAAAAATTGAACGTTAGCGTCTTTACTACCAACTTTGAACAAGTTTTTGATTACTGGGTTGGTTATATCAGGAGCAAGCCTGAATATAACTGCCGGACATCACCTATGGAGGAGTGTTTTTATACTAAAAAAACACTCCTTCACAGGTGATGTTCGACCGTTATATTCAGGCTTGCAGGATTGATTTTTCAGTCCACCCCAAGCTATAAAAGCACGAACCTGTGCTCAAAAAATACTCCTCCACTATGATTATATATGTTATTTCAGCGCTGGTAGGGTTGAGATTACTGCCGGTGATCACTTTGGAGGGGAGATTTTTCAGAATGTTTCCAGTCAATTTGGCTAAAAATATTGCTAACCGAAAACAAAACCACAAGGTTCGTTTACGAAATATTGTTCTGACCAGACCTCGCCTTTGATAAATTTTAGAGAATGAAACCATTCCTAGTGGGCGAAAACTTCAAAATTCACAGTACGTTTTTCCAAAAAATGTTACGTAAATCAGCAAGAACTTGTTCAAAGTTACGTTCTATACAAGCAACATTGATTCAAATTTAATGCCCTCTACATTGCTTTAAATCGATTCTTCTGTCATTTGATCATGGTACATGTAAAAATCACTCATGCACTAAGAAAGTCTCAAAAACTAGAAATTATGGGTGAATGGAAAAGATTTGAGCGAAAAACCGTTCGCCAGCTCCTTTAACATATTCTCTGTATGACTAACCAAGTCTAAAAAAAAAAATAAAATAAAAAACTTAGAATCCTGATATATCAGTTCCAGAATCTCTATACATTATAACATTTTTAACAGCTATCTCATTGCGCAAAAACATGTTCAAAGTCCACAGTAAAGACGCTAGAACGACGTTTACAACGTGTAAAACGGATTGATTGTAAACGTCGTTCTAGCGTCTTTACTGTGGACT
>JAULBZ010009344.1:0-10076 GCA_032360805.1 Neoturris breviconis
TGTAAGGTATGCAAAAAAGTGATTGATAAGAACGAGCTGAGATTAGGGAAATTAGTTCCCTTTAAGGTAGGTTATATTACAATACTCGCATGTAAATTGTGCATTTGAATCATATAGGAAAGCCAGAGTAGTAACAAATGTTATCAATGATATAAGCGAAATAGACGGTTTTGACTCAATCAAGAGTGGAGACAAGGAACGTACCACCAAACTCATAGAATGATATAAAAATAGAGAAATTGATAAAATCTTTTGATATTTCCAGCTATTTCTTAAAAACTCCATTTTTCAGGTATTTCCAGGTACCAAAAGATTCCACAGGTACATTAGTCACCCATGACTTTTGTTACTAAGTAGCTACCAAGTACTAATATTCCAGTTATATTAACATTTTGTAGAAGTTTTTTTCATAGGATGATTACATATCATTACAAGAATAGAATTAGTGTTTAGTGCAAGAAGCCAACTTGGCTGAAAATATTCTGAAAAATCTCTCCTCCACAGCGATGACCGGCTGTTATTTCGAGCCCTGAAGAAGTAAAAGACATAAATTCGAAATTAAGATAATCGTTTCACTAAATTACACTTAATAAATATAATAATAAATATAAAAGAATACAAACATGCAAATACTTAATTTCGTCAAGCAAATACTACTCAACTTTCTTAAATAAATTGTACCCTATATAAGTGCATGCAAGTCTTAGCAAAATCTTTGGAATTTTGAACAAATTAGCATTATCAAAACATGTTTTTTGGCAGCTTCAAAGTGTTCGGATTTTGAGAGCTATTTAGGTACGTGCACACTTATACACGGTGTTAGGGTATACTATATAATAATATATATATATTACTAAATATTATCTTTGTACTTATTTACTTAAAGTGTCATTGCCATGTCAGGTCTGGAAATTTGGTGGAAAAGGTAATTCCGTTAATTTAATTTTTCGATGAGAACAAGAAGACATTAACTATTTGTTGCCTTTAAAGCCACATTAATTACTAGGTCATTTCCTGAGGAACCGCAAATTTCCAGGCTTGCATAGGATCATGTAAGTCAGATAGACAAAATTTAATTCACTTCTAAAAGGTATCATCACGTGAGCCATAAAAAACTATACAAAAGCTTAGGAGCCATCTCCAAAATCAATAAATTTGAGAAAAATTCATCTACAAAGAAGAGTGTTAAATCAACAAACTTGTAATTGATTGGTTTCTTCGGTACGAAAAAACCAATCAATTGCAAGATCGGTGATTTAGCACTCTTCCCCTGGAAACGAATTTTAGAGATAGTCCCTTACTTAGTTCTAAATCAATGTGAAGAAGTGATTTTTGAGCATGAATTCAAGCTATTGACAAAAGCACTCTTCTGTAGAGTTGTTCCTATTTCAAGTGCTATTACTTTCTTCACGGGTATACTCAAACCTGAATATAACTACCAGACATCACCTTTGGAGGAGTATTATTTGAGTATAGTTTTCAGCTTCAAAGCTTCCTACTAGGCCTAAATGTCAAACTTTCTTTTGGCTTACATGACTAGAAATTTGAAAATATTTTTATGCTAAATGGATATATGTGTTGACCAGCCATTCTGGAAAGTTTCAACACTAGAGCATGGTTGCATTAAAATGTATGGTGGGGGCACTATGTTCCCCCCTTTTAGGCTCTGGAAGCCCTAAAAAGCCTAGGTCTAAATAGGGTTTAGAATATACTCAAAAATTACTCCTCCACAGGTGATTTCTGGTAGTTATATTCAGGTTTGAGTATACCCGTGAAGAAAGTCTGTCAGCAGTTGTATCGTATTCAGGCTTAACACTTAATTTGATCACCAGGATGCTTCTTGCACTTTTAAACACAGAGTAGTGTAACAAAATATTGCCCAGCATAAACAAATATTTTAAGTCAGTTGCTTATTCTTTGTGTTTGAAATAATAATCCAGATTGATTAATAAAGATCAAGTTCACAATAACCTTGCACGTGATTTCATAATGATTAACACCCTCTATAGTACGACCTTCATATGAATGCCCATTACTTGCTCTTGCTTCAAGCACAGTAGACAAAAATACTACTTTTTAATCTCCAGTTGTATTTTGTGTATTAGAAATTCAGAGCATTGCATATCATATCATTGACGACCAATGCAAGCAATGTGAACAAAATATACTACTTTTTAGTGTCAGGTTGTGTTTTGTATTTTAGAAACCCAGAACATCGAATATCTTTGTCAGCCAATGGTTGTTCAATACAGCATTTGATCATCTTATTAATTATATCTTGACATTTCTCTTGTTGAAAGTTGTTTTCTAAAAACAAACTCATAAAAGTAAGGAGCACATCATTATGCAACAATAGCTAGTGGATATTCAATTCTACTTTCTTTGTGAAAATTCGATGTTCTAAAGAAAATGAACAAGAATGTTATTTTTGTCTCGCTTATCTTGAAGAAATTCGTTTTTAGAACATTTTGATTACCATATAAGATTAAGTAAATACTAGATTAATATTAATAATATTCAAATACTTGAGATCAATTTAAAGTTAAAGGTTAGAAAGATTTTCGAGACAATATTATGTCTACCAAAAAATATACAGGGCTTGAAATAACAGCCGGTCATCACTGCAGAGGAGATATTTTTCGGAATATTTCCAACCAATCTCTCTTTCACAGGGATTGTTTAGCTTAGCACTAAAAAATCCCTCCTCCACAGTGATTATTTCTTATTTTGATTTATTATCTACGTTATTATTTACGTCTAACCTGTGGTAACATGGAAAGAAAAAGACACTAAATCGGACAGTAAGTAAGTAATCTGACAGTGTTTAAATTAAAACAAATAATCACTGCGGAGGGTTTTTTGCTTCAGGCTTTCTAGCAATGCTCAAAAATCCCTCCTCTACAGTGGTTATTTTCTCTTATTTTGAACACTGTCTGTATATCGTTTACCTTTTAGACAAACTTGTATTTGACAGGCTTCTTTTCGACATAATCCGAATCCTTTTTTCGACGAAGACATAGAAAAAAATATATCTGTATGAAATTCACATTTATTTTCTTAGATCAATAAATAAACCATTATTTCTCATTGTACTTTCCTAAAGTAAAAGTATGAAATCAAATAATCACTGTGGAGGAGTGTTTGAAGATATTTTATTTTAGTACTAAAAGTAGTACATATCAGCATTGTCTCAAACAGAAAAGAATGGGAGAAGGAGCTTACCATTATTAGCTAACTTCAGACGGTAACTTGTCATTGATAAAATACTTCCAAAAAGCTTATCTGTTACTACATAGAATCATTACAGCTATTTGCGTTATTATGCAAAATATCGATGATGTTCTTCTTATCTGATAGGGATATGTACTAACTCTTACCCAGTGAACAAAAACTTGTTCAAAGTCTGCAGTAAAGGTGCTAGAACAACGTCTTTACCGCGGACCTTGAACAAGTTTTTTTCCCACATGCTTAACTTAGCTACAGCTTATCAATTAATTCCAACAAAAGTTGACATTAATATGATTGGAAATAAATTTACTTGTCTTCTAAAATAGCGGTCGAAATAAGAGCAAATAATCCCGGCGAAGAACTTTTGAGCTTAGTTTTACGCCACAAACCCATTGATTATTTACTTTAATTTCGTAAAACGTAACTAATAAATACACGAACCAGTTAGTTACGTATCAAAATTTTGTTCTAATTTTTTTTTTTATAACCGATAAATAATCAAGCCTGAACTATGCTCAAAAATCCCTCCTTCACAGTGACTATTTTTTACACCTATATCAACCAATTGACTGTTTGTATTTAATGCTTTCTCCGGACCATTGTATCATAAAGGGAAAGAAAGAAATTATTATGACTAATTATATAAATTACATTAAATTAAAAACAATCAATAAGTAAACAAAAGGAATCTATTGTCAAAATCAACAACAAAATATTAACAATGTTTGTATAACGTTGAATACTATATCATATTATATCCGATGAAAGAAAACAAGCTTGCTGATGTATTAAGACGTATCCAGTAGGCAAAAACTTATTCAAATTCAGAAGAAAAGATGCTAGGACAAAGTAGACTATGTTGTTCTAGCATCTTTACTGCAGACTTTGAACAAGTTTTTGCTCACTAGGTATAAGGGCTCATCTGAAAAGGTAATTTTGCACAGAAGAGGACTGGAATATTGTTTACAGACTGTCTCAAATAAAGACCAGTCAGCAAAAACTTGTTCAAAGTCAGCAGTAAAGATACTAGAACAATGTTGTCAACATTGTTCTAGCATCTTTACTGCGGACTTTGAACAAGTTTTTGCTTTGAAATGAATTGGTGATTTCGAAATGGATTGGGTTTTTTGTACTGAAGATCCATTTGTAAGCTTGTTCAATGAGTACTGAGTCAATGATCTTGCAATGGATTGGTTTCTTTGTATCACTGCGGTTTCACTTTTGTTGAATTCAGTCAAAATTTGAGATGGCCCCTTAAAGTCTTGATCTGCTGACTTTTAGAGGTTAAAAATTAACTGCCAGTCAGCAATGTAGAGGAGAGATGACCGATAGTTACTTTAACTCCTAGACTTTTCGTGCGAAAGTGAATGATCTTTTATAGAGGTAATTAAAAGGATGATTAGACATCATGTGGCAAAAATTCACAGGGAATGAAGATAAAGTCATTTCACTGCAGCATTATTTTCTAATCCTGAGTAAATCATGGTACCTTTCTGTTAAAAATTTCACAAAACTTGATTCATTAAAACATAATACCACAGAGAAGAAATACATCAGTAGCCAAAATTAGAGCATACAATCACTGCAGAGGAGTGGTTTTAGGATATCCCATGCTCAAAACCCTCCTCCACAGTGATTATATTATGTTCGCATTTCAATCATAGCAAAGAAGAGGAAAATAGCACCAGAGATGAAGGATGTTGACATCAACAAACTTGCATTTATTGGTTTATTTTATTCTAGCGATTACTTTTACAAAAATAAAGACTAACTTTTGCAAGACAGATAACAAGGGATAGTTACTATAGTCAGCAAAAAAGTTGCTATTAATGAAATTATAATAATAAATTTCCTGTCCCAAATACTAAGAAAGGAACAGCTATACAAATGTGTTATAAAAATACAATGGAAAATTCAAAACTAATTGTCTAAGATGATCATATGACCATTTTGCTTGGCTATGAAATTCAACAACCCATGTCACATTCAAAGGTCACTCCAAAGGGTTACCTTATTGATAAATCCTTTGCTGATATAAAGTGATGGAATTTCGGCTTTGTAACAAAAATTTGTGAAAAAATTCAACAAAACTTTTTGCCAATGCAAAGTTTTTACATGCTCTATTTTAACTGTTTCCGGATGGAAAACCATTTAATCAAATTTCTTTCTACAAATCACAGAACCAAATTACTTCAAAATACTGCATAATAATCTTACAATAAGGTAGCAGCAAGTTTCTGTGACATAAAAAAAGTAGAAGGCATCTCAAATTGTTAATATGTAGAATTCACAATCACAGTGTTTGAAATTAGCACAAATAATCACTGCGTATGAGGAATTATTAAGCATAAGGCTTTGTAACCTGGACACTATGCCCCAAAATCACTTCTCCAAGGTGATTATTCACTTTAATTCCAAACTCTGGATGACTAACACAAGATGTATACAGCTGGGTTGATTATACATTGAGTTAAGTTAATTGAATATCTAAAAGCTATAGACTAGCACAGTGGAGGATAGTGATTCAATTCAGTTAGAACTTACCTGCATTTTCCTCCAAAAAATTAGACACATCATTCTTACATGATGACAGCGGAACAACAATCAGTTGCTTTTAATGGTCTTCTTTATTCATGCCCCTCCTCTTCATTACATTGTCCCTGCTCAATACAAACAGAGTGAACGAAAAATTGTTATAATAATCAAAATCCATTGTGCACTATGTCTATACCTATTATCGGTGTTTCTAAAGGTTGATTTCCATTAAGCAGAAAATTCAATGCGATAGTCAAACGGAGACATTCCATTGGTAGACATTTCACCAATGGAATGTCTTCTTTTTCTTTTACAAAGAATTTTCCACCTAATGGAAATCAACCTTCAGAAAGGAAATACTTTTTTAAAATAAGAACAAAATAAGCGCTGTGAAGAATGACCTTTGAGTATAGCTTGTGGATTCATTGCCTGTAGTTATACTCAGAATTTTCTTCTCCACAGTAATTATTTTACTCTTATTTTATGCACCGACTTGTGCTAATTATTTAAGTATCTAAATTAGTTGCATACCATGTGGGCAAAAACTTGTTCAAAGTCCGCAGTAAAGACTCTAAAACAACATCTTTGACGTTGTTCTAGTGTCTTTACTGCTACCTTTGAACAAGTTTTTGCCCACTGGGTAATGTTTATTATTTATCGTAGAACATGTGGAAATACAAATGGTGATGTACGGTGGTTATCTGGTGGTTGAAACACCTAAAAGAAGAAACATAAATATTTATTTTTCTGTTATTATTTTGTAAATTAATTCTCTAATAAAACAAACAAGATGATATGAAGGCCCGTCTTAAAAATAAAATCTATTGAGGAGAGTACTGAGTCAATGATCTTGCAATGGATTCATTGCTAGCTCATTGACCTAACACATAAGTTTGTATGCTCAGTGGGCTTATCACCTCATTCATACTAATTTTAGCATATTCGCACAAAAAGATTGCTTATTGCACAAAATTTAGTACAGAAATTACATTTGCACAAAAAATGAATGTGTTAAATTATTTTTCATAGGTGGCCATGTGTGAATCATAATACATAAGAAATATACGCATGCCATGCACAAAAATTAATATGCGTAAAAATTGGTGTGGATAACTTATTATTTTGTGTGCATTTATCAAAATATGAGCAAATAGTCACTGTGGAAGAGTAATTTTTGAGAATTGCTTCAGGCTATAAAACCTAAAGCAATGCTCAAAATCCCTCCTCCACAGTAATTATTTGTTCTTATTTCAAACATTGATGTATTTATTAGATAATTAACAAACACGGTAAAGAACAACAATAAAAAGGTTCAGTAAAATGAAAATGTAAATAAACTTTCTCAGTTTTAAGATCGCAAGACAAGTCAGGATAGAGAAGAAGGTACAACATCACAAAATTACTTACTGGTCCACCAAGCTTTGACAAAAATCTATTACGTAATGCAGCAGCACTCTTTGGCTGTATAACAACTTCTGATGTTCCCACTGGTGGAGCGTTGTAGTAGTCTTCTAATAGAGGTTTTCGTTCACCTTGTGCACTAAAATATAAACAGGGAAATTCATATGGTTAACTCTTAGCGTCCCGATCCCGGACCTGCCCAGTTTTCCCTTAGACTGTTACCCCTAAGTTGACACTTAGAAGCAGCAACCCATAGGCAGTGTACATATCCTCCAAAGAAAATACCACGAGAGAGCTTTATATAAATAGATTTGATTTAGTTGGAAATATTTGCAAATATTTGCAAATATTTTGAAAGTATTCTGGGTTTTTCTTCTTTTATGCATTTAAAATGTTCCCACCCTAAAAACGGAAATGACTTATTCATGTCGAAAAAGCTAAAGTTAACATGAATTGATGTATACAACTTTCAAATATGCTTATGTGGTTCTGGAAATATCAACAGTTGAATTTTGCCGAATATTACCATAAGTGTTACCTCTTGAGGACGTCACATTATTTTAAGCAACAATAACTCAAAAATTACAGAGAAGCACCTACAGACCGTTATATCATTTTCGAATAATTTTCCTCCTTTGGAGCATTGAAACGTCATGGTCAGCTAATGGTCACCTAATCCCTCATGAGAATTTATCAAGCCTCAAAATAAATGTTGGACATCGCCTGTAGATGAGCAATTTGAGCACAATTTTCAGCTTTGCTGCTTGATTGATTGAATGAAAAGAATTGATTCTAACATCTTTTTGCACGTAGAATTACATAAGGACGGCCTGCACTGAATCAAGTTGGTATATAGTCTCTGTTACCTAATTTTAGGGAGGTAAAAATACAAGTTGATCTCATGTTGAAGAGCTTATTTTATTTATTTTTCAATAAATAATAGTACTTTTTATTTCATGTAAAAATATGTAACAGTTCTCAAGATATCCCAGTTTAAAGCTTTTTGAAGATATTGGTTAATTTATGCAAAAATTATGACATCATCTTTGATATACCATTGCATTTAATTGCTAATATCTCCACAAATACTACTGCTTGGTGCTTAAAACTTTGCAGTAACGTTGGTTAGAATAAATGACATCTTTAGAAGCAAAGATTATATTTCCAAATTGTACCTGTATCTAGTTCCAGATCCCTTTGTGTTTTTGCTTATATTGCATAATTTTAGTAACCAAATTATCAAAGTTGTACAAAATCACGATTTTCGATTTCAGAACATGCTAATGATTTGTGCATGTAAATTTGAATATTAAGCGATATCCCATTGTCTGTATAAATCAATGTAAGCAAAAAGATAAAGTGGCCTGGAACTAGCTACAGGTACCATTTTGAAAGACAAAAAATATTCCATAATCTATAATATATTTTATCTCACACTACTGCCAAGTTTCATGCATCAAGTTATATTATTTGTGGAGATATCAGCAAAAAGGAGATATCAGCAAAAAAATCTACTATATTTTCTTTACTCAAAGATGATGTCATAATTTTCGCATAAATCACTTCTACCGGTTTCTTTAAAAACCTTAAAACTGTAATATCTTGAGAACAATTAAAGATTTTTATACGAAATAAAAAGTAATGTTATTTAATTTTCAAGCTCTTTAATATGAGACCAACTTTTATTTTTACCTCAGAATCCCTTTAAAAAATGAAAGTCGAATATAATCGGATATTTTCCATAGCAACCATAGTCATTTTCCTTAGCAACCATGTATTCTTATCTGTTTTTAGGGGTAAAACAGGATATTCTAAGATTTTAAATAACGTTGTTTCATAATTTCACGTTGAACAAGGCATGACATGCTCAGCATAAAAATAAATTATTAAAATATATGGCTAATAGATAAAAAATAACTTTATGTTCAAAAGTGTTATATCAGACGAAGTATGATTGGAAAGATGTTTATAGATATCGAAATGTATAGTTTCTGTGAGGATTAGGGCAAGTCTGAATATAACTGCTGTGCAACACCTGTGGAGAAGTGTTATTTGGTACAAGAAAAGGAGGCAAAAGTAATGATGCCAAAATCATTTTTAGTTTCTAATGACAAAAACGGAAAATAGAAGAGATGAAATTAATGAAGTCCAAAACATTTTTAATGAACTAAATAAATGAAAGTAACGATCGATGTCCAAATATTTTTTTTTACGAACGAAAGGAAGAACTGGAAAAAACGACATCAAATCATTTTAATAAAAGATTGATGAAATATACTTATCTATCTTTACAGATGTTAGTTGACATCACAAAATAGTACATAGACAATTACTAATAGTTGTATGTGAAAAGATCAGGCTGTTTATAAAAAATAAATTTCTTAATTTTAATCATCAAAACATGCAGGAATGTTTAAGCAAGTATTCTCTATTAAAGGGTTTAATTATAATTAGATAAGTCTTCGGTAGTACGCCAAAGGGAAAGTACCGATGAAGCTTTTGTGTTTTTTTGGCCATAAATTATAGTATAGGTTTTCTCCTCACATATACATTTCAGCATAGATTTTAATACAAATTTGTACTGAACAGATGTACTAAAGCTTTGGTACATCATCGGTAGTACCAAAGTATCAGTAGTGCCAATGAATGGACATGATCCCTTACAATTGTACGATATATATATAGCTATAAGGCTAAATTAACAATCTACAAATGCATGACACAGATTGCACCGATCATTTTTTAATTGCTACAACGTTATTCTAGTTATTAGCTAAATAATGAACAGACATGCCACTCACCATTCTATGACAGGCCTGAAAACACAGCTAAATTATGATATTTTGGTACTTCAGTGTAGTTCCAGGCAGGAAAAGTAGTTCCAAATTACACGCAGGAGCAGGAATTCAGGC
>JAULBZ010009345.1:0-10076 GCA_032360805.1 Neoturris breviconis
TCAGAATATTTTCAGCCAAGTTGGCTGAAAATATTCTGAAAAATCTCTCCTCCACAGTGATGACCTGCTGTTATTTTGAGCCCTGATAAAGCATCCATGTCCTTTTCAAAAGTTTGCAAAAACAAATATAAAACTGCATTCTAACTATTTCTGCCAATAAGGAAACCCAGATATTACCAACTTTTGACATCTTAGTGCTGATCCGTGGCCCTTGGTCAAGACTGCTTAGGGAGCAAATAATCACTGCAAAGGAGTGACTATTTGAGCATAGCTTCAGTGGATATTTTTTTTAGATGATACCTAGCAAAGTATTTTCTATTTTAGCAACACCATTTGGAGTCCGAAATCTCATACAACTCAGCAGTTCTACATCAAACTCTATCAAATTATCCTGGGATAATTTACGAGCAAATGAAACAGGGAATATGCAGTTTCTTGGTTACATATTGGAATATTGGATGTCTTCACGTGCCAATAGACAAAGGAATAAAACGATTACAAATTTGAAGCTGCCTGCTACCAGTAGTGAGAATAATCCCAATTATTATAAAACTGATAAAGATGTAGTTATTTATGAACTTCATGGATTAAATTCGGAGGAAAAATATACACTCATTGTGACTGGTGCAAATACTTTTCGCACCTCAGGTTCCTCAGGTAGCGCCACAGAGGGATATGGAGATGAAGTATCTACTCCAACTGGATTCAATGCATTCCAACCTGGATTTAAAGGACGTAAGTATTTTTTTTGTCTATTCATTCAAATTGTAAATTTAATTATCATACCAAAGGAACTAATTTTTGTGGGGTTTTGTTTCACAATATCCAACTTTTCAGTTTCTTTTGTAAGTTTTTAAATTCAGTGGTCCAAATAATAGTGAATTAATAAAATCTATAGAGTCAACCAAAGAAACCAATCCATTACAAGTTTGTTGACCTAACACACTTCCGTACAGATTAATTTTTCCTGGCGAGCTTAAGGGTTTAAGTTAAAAACCAAGTTAATTAAAACATGTGATGTATCCCCAGTTTGTGTTTGTCACAATAGATTAACTCAAAGTAGATGCATCTATATGTGAACAAGATCGATTTCAAATGTGTATCAAGCTGTGTTGTTGTTGTTTAGTGACTAAAATCGGAAAATGATAGACCAATACAGATCAATTGCAGCTTATGAAAACTTTTATTTTCAGAACAGTACAAATTTACTAATCTCCTCCGTAGAGATTTACATGCATGTTCGTGCAAAGAATAGACACCTTTAAATTCCTGTTATCCAATCTTGTTATCACTGGGTAAAGCAGGGCTCGAAATAACAGCCAGTCATCACTGTGGAGGAGAGATTTTTCAGAATATTTTCAGCCAACTTGGCTGAAAATATTCTGAAAAATCTCTCCTCCACAGCGATGACTGGCTGTTATTTTGAGCCCTGGTAAAGTGAAAACTTGCATGCCGTAATCGCTCTATAGCTTCTTTACTGCAGACTTCGAACAAGTTTTTGCTCACTGGGTTAAAAAAGTTCTTTATTTCATTTTTCTGACCACTTTCCTTGAAATTCTGGATTAGTCCTTGATGCTGTACTTTTCATTCTAGCTAATGCAGAAAAAAGTAGCAGTGGAACAAACACAGGTGCTATTATTGGTGGTGTGATAGGTGGTATTGTTCTCATTGCTGTCATTATTTTTCTGGTTGTTTATTGCAGCAGAAACTCTGAGAAAAGTAAGTATGGATTCAAGTCAATATTTTGTGTTTGAAGAAGTGTGTAATGTCAATGGATGTGTAATTGATTGGTTCGTTGCACCAAGGAACCTATCAATTACAATATTGTGTTGGCTATGCTCTTTACCACAGATTTGAAGTATGCATAATTGGTATCTGCAGAATGTTAAAGGACTTACACATTAATTTAGGGCTCTTATGTTTTTGCCCACTGGGTGAACTTTGCTTTGAATTGTAGTACTTCAATTTAAATTAATTTCAAAATATTTTCTGAGATTTCTGTCTTCTCTGCACAATTTGTTCAAAGTCCGCAGTAAAGATGCTAGACGCAGTAAAGATGCTAGAACGTCTAGCATTTTTACTGCAGACTTTGAACCAGTTTTCGCCAATTTGGTTTGCATTCAGGTATTATTAAAATGATAACTCCTAGTGAAGTAATTTCAGGATAAACCTTTTAGTATAACTGTTCCAAGCTGAAAACTATGCTTAAAAAAAACAATCCTCCACAGGTGATTTGCAACAGTTATTTTAAGGCTTGCTGATGAGGTAATATATTGATATGGTTATGCTGTGTTAATAACAAATAATCGCTGTGGAGGAGGGATTTTTGAGCATAGCTTCAGGTTACAAAACCTGAAGCCATGCTCAAAAATCCCTCTTATGCAGTGATTATTTGCTCTTATTTCAAACACTGATTGTGAGTACTGTCATATGTTTAACATTTTACTACGTCTCCCTGTTTCCTGAAATGAAGACTCTGCTAAATTATAAATTTTAAAATCTATATTTATTGTTTTTATTTTAGAAACTAATTTCCCGACGAGGTAAGAGCATTATCTATACTTTTTTATATTTACTAGGTCTAGAAAATAATCGTAAATAATATCTATGTACTGAGTTAATGACCTTGCAATTAATTGGCTTCTTCATTCCGAAGAAACCAATCAATCACATGTTCATTTTGACAGAACACCCTTCTTCATAGAAGCACATACGGTCTTGTATATGTCCATTGCTTGATATAAGAACAAATAATTACAGTGGAGTGATCTTTGAGCATAGCTTCATGTCACAAAGCATAAAGGCCATAATAAGTAATTACTCCTCCACAGTGATAACATTCTAATCGTTGGCTCAGTATTCTTCTTTGATATTATTTACTCGTTCACAGAGAACAGCGGTTGAAGTAAGAGTAAATGATCACTGTGGAGGAGGGATTTTTGAGCATAGCTTCAGGCTTTGTAGTAGAAACTTGGTTTCTTCCTCAGGTTTATAAGAGGCAGACGTGGTGTAGGGAAATGATTAATAGTTTTGTCTATCAGCCTCTAATCTTGGTTTCGTGCATGGTCCCAAAACCACAATTCAATAACATGAGAAGTGGAAACCGGCCTTTACGTTAAATGTCAATCAATTACCCAAGCCTGAATATTACTGCCGGACATCAACTGTGGAAGAGTGTTTTTGAGTATAGTGTATAGTTTTTAAGCTGAACACTATAGTGTTGAGCTTAAAAGCTGAACACTATACTCAAAAAACACTCCTCCACAGGTGATATCTGGCAGTTAAGTTCAGAGTTTTTACCAGAATATTGACTATGTGCTCTATATTTGTTTACTTTAAGTTATGTTGATGATGCTGTTGATTATCCACCTAATCAAGGACAAGGTTTATATGCTGGTGTTGACAAGAAGCAGAAAACTGTTTCAAGAAGTGACTCAACGTCAGGTTATCCAGATGTGGTTACAACAAACGTAAGATATAACTTTCATCTACGCATAAGGGTTCAAGCCTTGAAATAACTGCTAGATATCACCTTTAGGAGAGCTGTCTGAACATCTGAAAACTATACTAAAAGCACTCCTCCAAAGGTGATGCCAAGGCTAGGAATTTTAAGTTGATGCTCTCAAAAATAAAATCTATTGAGGAGAGTACTGAGTCAATGATCTTGATCTTTCTTCAGTGCACAGAAACCAATCCAAGTTAATTGACCTAACACACTTCTACACAGATCTATTTTAGCGAAATTTTGAGATCGTCCCTAACTACTGACTATAAAAGTGATCTTTCTGAATAATATAATTTTCTTAGGGACCATCTCAAAATTTTGCTCCAAAACTAACTTTTTTGTTACGGTTAAATAAACTAAAATTGACAAAATCCAACAAAAATAAATCTGTGCCAAAGTGTTAGGTCAATGAACTTGTAATGGATTGGTTTCTTCGGCACGAAGTCTCTTAGGGGGAAAGGGGAAGACGCTTATTAGAGGGAGGTGCTTATTAAGTTTTTGAGATTTCAGAGGGGTTTCTCATTAAAAGTTCACACTCTTGTGCAGTCTAGCTAACTTCTCAAAATAAATCTTGCTTCTATATTGGTCCCTGCAATCCCTGCAAAACATTAAACAAAAATTAAATCAATCTTCTTGAACGATTTCTTTGATTGCCGGTAATACTTGTTTGAACACTATAGTTGATTTCCACTAGGCGGGAAATTCTGTGCGAAGGCCAAAATAAGTCTCTATTGGTAGAAATTGACATCATGCATGGTGTGGCAATGGAATGCCTTTCTTTGACTTTTGCACACAATTTTCTGGCTAATCGAAATTAACCCGCATGCAATGTTAAAATCAGGATACTGAAATGTTCAAATACTGAGAATTGGATGAGTGTGTATACCCAGTGGAAAAAAACTTGTTCAAAGTCTGCAGTAAAATCGCTCAAACAACGTTGAAAATATTGTTCTAGTGGTTTTTCTGCAGACTTAGAACAAGTTTTTGTCTACTGGGTAGGGAAATATATTAGAGCGTAGGTCAATAAAAAATCTATCCTTCACATTGATGACCGGAAGTTATTTTAATCCTTTAGTGTTATTTTCTTTTTTAGGGTAATTATCCCATGAAACCAGTTAGCTCAACTTACGAAGATTCAACGAAACAATACGTGTAGATACAACTCACATTAAATGTCACTGCTCGAAATAAAAATGATCTCTATGGAGGCGTGATGTTTGAACGCAATTTCCGACTGCAAACCCAAAAATTTCCTTCTCTTGTTATTTCGAGCACTGAAATAGTAAATGCATTCCAGCTTGTTAAAGAACACACACTCGTGAATATTACTATTTGTTTTCAAGATGGTTTCATGTTGCCGAAACATCAAATTAAATAGTTTTTATGACAGTTTTAAGAACTGCACATTTCAAATCATTTTTTATAACTTTGTAACGTTTGTATATTATGGTATTATTTTTAATAATTGGTGTTTTGTTAAGGCCGTTTTCCACTTCAGAATATTTTCCGCGGAACGGAAAATGCGCACGCATAGAAAGAAATTATGGACATTCCATTGGTAGAAATTGACATCACACGATGTGTGATGTCCATCGTGTGATGTCCATTTCTAATTTCTTTCTACGCATGCGCATTTTCCGTTCCGTTTCTGTTTCACTAAAAATTTTCTGGAGTGGAAAATGGCCTTTAGCCTACGTAAAATACTACATAAAATTTCATTTCTATGGGCTGCGTTCCACTTAAATGAGGCCATTACATTGGTTGAAAGCGCCGTCACATAACAATTCGTCATGCAGCGTCATTTTGACGTTTGGACATCAAAACTCCGTTATTTCAGTGTCGATTAGATTACGTTGTGTGACCACTGGATAGGATTTACCGTGGTCGAAATAAAAGTAAATAATAATCACTACGTATGAGAGATTTTTTAGCATGCTTTAAGATCTCTCCTCCACAGTGATTATGCTCTTATTTTGAACACTGGTTTATGTACCTTAGTCAAAAGGATTCTTCCAAATTTAGGTAACTTATCTTTATTTGATTTCTTCAAGTTATTATCAGAAGACCTTCAGTTTTGGGTTAACATGTCCCTATGCTAAAAGTGAGATTTCCCACGAAAGTGCATATAGCCTGAGAAGAAATGAAATTTTCTGTAGTCTGTACCTAGGTTACATTATTGTTGAATCAACATCACTAGCCTGGGTTAAAATAACTGCCGTTTATCACTGAAATCAACATTTTTGGACAAATTGGCTTCATTTAAACTTAGTCGAGTACTGAAAATGATCCTGGTACAACGGTTGGGTATTTCAAAGGTCAAAAACGAGGTTTAATATTACGTAACGTTTTAGAAACCAGTTTTTTACCTGCTGGGTATAAGCAGTTACGCGTGGTGTACAGGCTAGTGTGGTTTGATTTAGACTGAGTATATATGTATGTAGCGAATCCCAGTGGGCAAAAACATGTTCAAAGTCAGCAGTAAAACGTCGAACATTATTGTTCTAGTGTCTTTACTGCGGACTTTGAACAAGTTTTTGCCCACTGAATATAATTGATCAATATATTTTATTTTCTTACGCACTTTGATAATGATTGATTTTATACTAATTGCATTTTTTTGTAAATATTTCTTTTCCTTATTTATGTTTCTAGGATTATTGCCGAATCAGTGTGCACTTTTGAACATAACGTTGATATTCGAGAAAACGATGGGAAAGCGATTTCATTAGCCTGAGTTCCAGTCCCTAACTACTACAAGTAGTAGTCGTAGTTAGGGACTGGAACTCAGGCTAGATTTCATTAGCCGCGAATTCAATTTTTATTGTTTCAGCGATTGTTTCTTGCAAAACATTTTAAAACATGGCTGTCAAATACGATTGTTTTTCTCGAATATTCTTGTTTTCAAAATGAATAGTATCCGCGGATATTCAGATCCATCTTGATATTGATTGCTTCCTCTCTAAAAAGACAGCATTCAGTTTCAAGCTTGATGAATAGCACTCCGCAGTGAATGATATCGCTAAAAGGTTATCCCATATAGCTAATGTGTGTGAAATTATTGCGGATAGTTTGTTCACCATTTTACTGTGAAATAGCTTATGAACACCCATGTTATAACTTTCTTAGCGATATTTCTTTGAAATTCACCCTCTGTATATATGTCCTAGAACTTTGTCTTCGAAACAGGCAAAAACCTGTTCAAAGTCAGCAAAATAACGTTAGAACAAAGTTCACATAACGTTGTTCTGACGTTATTTTGATGACTCTTTGAACAGGTTTTTGCCGACTTTGAGACGTATAAGGTTCATTGATTTCTTAGCTTGATAATAAAAAATTTCCTTTTTAGCTTAGGTTATATATCACAGTGTTCGAGATGAGATTAATTGCTAATCTCTGTGGAGGAGAGATATTTAAACATAGGTAAGCTATGCTGCAAAATCACTCCTACGCAGCGATTATTCGAATACTGTCAACTCCGATCCCAGAGATTATTTTATGTATTAATATGACCAATTGCTTAAAACACGCACATACACCAGTGGTCGAAATAAATAATCACTGCGGAAGAGATCATAACTTTGTAACCTGATGTTAGGATTAAAAGTCACTCATCCATAGTGATTATTTGCTTTTATTTCGACCACCTGCAAACGCAAAGAGTATTGTCATGAAGCTACCCGGTGGGCCTGGGCTTTAATAAATTAAACTAGCAACTTTTTTGTGGAGAATAATTAGTACTCCAAGGGGGCAAAAACTTGTTCCAAGTCCGCAGTACACGTGCTAGAATAACGTCGTTTGATGTTGTTCTAGCGTCTTTACTTCAGACTTTGAACAAGTTTTGTGACCACTGGGTTGAATCAACGATCTTGTATTTGATTGGTTTCTCCGCTACGAAGGATCCAATCAATCGCAAGCTCATTGACATAACACACTTTTTGTTTTTGAAAAAATATTTGTTGATGATACATTAGACAAAATGTAACGTTGAAGTAGATTCCTGATCCACAGGTGAAAAAATCAAAAAAATTGAACATAGTCTGTGGAAGAGGCTAAAATAACATACCCAGCAGGCAAAAACTTGTTCAAAGTCCGCAGTAGAGACCCTAGAACACCGTCGTTCAAGCGTCTTTATTGTGGACTTTGAACAAGTTTGTGCCCGCTAAGTATCCTCGTATCTTTTTTTCTTGTAAATTTTACTTTTAAAGCAGTCACATTTTCTCTAAATATAACACGTACGTAATATCTTGATTCCATCTAGCTCAGTGTTCTTGTAATTGATCGGTCTCTTCGCATCGAAGAAAAAACAATCAATTGCAAGATCGTTCTCATAAGTAACTCTATCGCAATGTTTGCATATTTTTAGTCAGACGTTATGAGAAGAAAACAAATTATGCTGTTAAAACCTCTCTTCGTACCATCGTTTCAAAAGCAGATATTTTAGCAGATTTAAGGGAGTCAAAATCAATAAATTTGAGAGAAATTAATCTACGATGAAGAGTATCAAGTCAACGAGGTTACAATTGACTGGTTTCTTCGGTACGAATCTTTTTGCATCTGTCAAAAATATGGTTTCAAAATGGTCCTGGATAGATTGTATGAATAGTCAGTCTTTATTTTTACCTGAAAAAACGTTTTGGTATATAGCTCAGGAAAAATAGAATTTTACCAAAAAATATTTTTTTTGCACCACCTGTTTTCCAAAGATGACACTTTTATGAGTGATGACGTCATCAAGAAAATAATTATGATAAAATGCTAATTATGTGTTGACCTAACTTTCTGGAAAGTTTGAACACTATAGCATGGTTCCATAATGGTTTTTGGAGGGGGCTAATTTACCCCCACCCGGTATTACAGAGCCCCCAAAAGGCCCAGCCTGAATAGGGTTAAAGATTTATAACATGTACGCGTGTCTAACAAATCTCTTCATGCGTGTAGTATAAACACGTGTTTATTAAACTTCATGTGCAATTTGCAGTCTATCCGGCATGAACGATACTTTTCTAGTTCAATTTCCTCGTCGATTCTTAGTTGAATTTTTAACATGTTGAAAAAATATTATCAACGGATAAGTGGATGTTCTATGAGATTCAACGTGGAAACAAATATTTGGAAAGCTAGTATTTTCTCGTTTGGAATATTAGTATGCCAAAGAAAAAATCGTATTTTTTCATTGATGGGAAAGAGTTTAAACGTTTTGGAGCGAAACTTGATAGGTTTGTTAAAATGTATTTGAAATTAAAGTGCACATTTCAAAACATAGCACCAAATTCTTTCAAAGCACCAAAAGTTTATTACGCGAAATATTTTAAACATGTCTGCGCGAAACTTTATTTTCAGCGAAACAGCTTTAACAAAGTATGTGTATTCTGTTGTATTTTCAAACTGTTCCACATTGACATCTCAAATTAGGTACGCATTATTTTCAATTTCAAAGTATTACTCAACCTCGTTCCCAGGGATTTTTCGAACACGGAAGAACGGCGAAAAGGCAAGAAGCCCTGGGAACGAGGTTGAGTATTACTCCAACTTTCCATTTTCTTTTGTATTTTTCATCTACCTTAAGGGAAGTAATTTTTGCGGAAAGTAATTTTCACGAATGGCTGACCTTTAGACATTTCGCGACAAGAAATTTTTGCGAATTGGCACTAAACTTCGCTGATTCGCGAAAATTATTTTCCTTAACCCTATAAGACCCGGGCTTTTGGGGGGTCTAATAACCCGGGGGGGGGGAGGGGGGGTACAATGTACCACACCCCAATAACTTTCGAACTACTGCTCCGTTTCACTTGAAACTTGGTCACAATACACCCCAGGCTCTCTAAGTCAGCCCTCGCGAAGTACCGCACAAGTCCACAATTAAGCCCTTTGAGTTTATACAAGTCGTAAGACTTGGTGAACTTATTTCGGGGAGGTGGCGTTAGAGCTACAGGTGGGCTTATACTGGGACAAGCTTTTGAGTTAGCGCAAGCGTTAGTAAATGTATAGAAAACAGGGATTTAGAAGGATTAAAAAAATACTTGAAAATAAGAAGTTTTCTGCTTGAAAATAAGGAGTTTAGACCAGGAATGGGCATATTTTGGGGAGACTTATGGACGGGAGAGGAGGGGAGAGTAATTAAGGTACAAAAAAAAAAGCTGCTTACAAATTTTTCTGTTTTTTATTTTATTTAACACTCCACCGCGGATTTTTTTGCACACATAAGTCTCTGCGAAGGGGAATGCCTCATGAATGTTTGTTTGGAGATGAGTTACCCTTTCTGAGATGTCACCGCATTGTTTAAAATGATATTTCCTTTAAATTGATTTCCACTAAATATCTTCTGCGAGTGAAGTACAAGAATAATGGAGGAGTAGTTTAATCCTTCGTTAATATGGTGTGGTACCCCCGGAAATTTGTTAATTTAGAGGAAGGTATTAGAAGATTCAGGGGGCAAAAAGTCACAAAAGTATGATGCAGATTTAAGAAAATAACCTCCTGAATAGTAATTTTTGTTACTTTCGCGGGAAGAAACTTTCGCGGTATGAAAAACACCGCGAAATTTTTGGAATTAACTTTCGCGGTTAGCTGC
>JAULBZ010009346.1:0-10076 GCA_032360805.1 Neoturris breviconis
TGATCAGCAATTGTCAATAATGAATTTGACATCGATTTTGGAATTTTGACAAAGTAGGGTGATTATGCGACTTTAATTTAAATTGTTATCATAAGTTTAGTTATATCTAGTGTGCAAAAACTTGTTCAAAGTCTGCAATAAAGACTGCGGACTTTTTTTGCTCCTTGAGTGAGCACGCGACGTCTAAATACGTCGTCTAAACGTTAATACGTCTAATAATACGTCGTCTAAACGTTAATACGTCTAATAATACATCGTCTTTTCGACCGTTAGATGTTGTGTGGTTCTAGGGTAAATACTTCCTTTCTTCCGTCACAGTACGTCTTATCAACGTCAAATACTATGTTAAAATGTCTAGACGACATCATCTCAGCGTTGATTGGGTGGGCGCCGCGTGCCCACTGAGTTTATTTTGTTGATTATAAGATTCTATATTTACCCTCAGCCGGTAGACGACGACGGATTATAGTAAAAAAAACGTAATTTTTACGTCGTGATATTTCTTAGACGTCACTTGGTCACTGGACCATTTCTAAATGTAAAAACCTAGCATTGTATATCGACTCACTTTACAAAGTTATAAATAAACTTCCTTTTAGCAACATGGATATTAATCAATTTCAATGCTATATTAGCCTACCGGCATGCGACGTCGTAACAACGTTCAAGCAACGTCGCGTTTGACGTTGTTATGACGTCGTGTTCTCACTGGGATAATGATTAGCCAAATTTTAAAAAATTTATATTTTCTTATTCGTTGAACATTTCTTGTATAGCGAATGAAAGGGAACAACCACAGGGTTTAGCTGGGCCAAAACGAACAGCAGAGTAGGTGGGGGCTTCACACGTACAATACAAACAATGCAGTTGAAGTGGCGGGGGAGGAGGGATTTAGCTGATCCTATATGGGGCGGTTGGAGAGAGGGCGTAGTTGGCTCGATACTTACATATTACTTATTTTTTCAGAAAGTATTGGAAAGTATGGAACTACGAAAAGAACATGTTGGCAACCTGAACGATGTTTCCGGTGTCCTAATTAAACTAATTGCAAAGGACGGTCCAATTTCGAACAATATACGTTCTCAAGTTGCTGATGTTCATGAGTTATGGAATAATATATTGAAGCAAAGTATTGAAGGTGGTAGTAAGGTACTGCTGCTATGTTATTTTCTTATTCAAGCCTGAAATAACTGTCGGATATCACCTAGGTGAGGTGATATCACCTGTGGAGGAGTGTTTTGAGTGCAGCTTCTGTCCTTATACCTGATGATCATTGTTTTGACTGCAGTTTCTGTCCTTATACCTGATGGTCGTACAATTCATTCAATAACACCACCTCCAATGAAACTTAAAAAAAGACAAGGATTCATATATATTAATAACCTACAGACTCATCTCTTATACTGATTCTTTATTTTTAGCTAAAAAATGCTCAAGAGAAACTTCTAAAATTACAATCCGATGTGAAAATCGTATTTGATTGGATCAATGGTGTTGATGAAATGTTAAAAGAGAATATAAAGAATGACGAAAATCAACCGAGCGAATCTGCTTTACCAGAAATTCGTGTATGTTTGTTTCTTACAGTTTTCTACTCGGCCAAAACCTTAAATATTACAGCCGGACATCAACTGTGGAGGAGTGTTTTTGGGCATAGATTCGGCTTTTCAGCTGAAGGCTATACTAAAACTCCGCCACAGGTGATATCCAGCAGTGATATTTAGGCTTGCAGTCAGCTATACTTAAAATAATCATCTACAATCAAGATCATAAATGTTGATAAGACTTGTGAATTTTAAAGGGTAATATACACCACAAGTAAAACATAAGTGCGGAAAATAACCATGAGAAGATTTATCGAGTAGACTTAAGGGCTTAGGATCTTGGGTCTTTTTACAAATTCGACAAATTCTCTTGATTCTAGCAGCCTAGTACCCAGACTCTTAGAACAAATTTGAACTTTCGTTTGAAATTCGGAATTTTTGCACGAATTTCCTTTTTACCAAATATATACGACCACGATTGTAGCATAAGTAGCGAATACGTGCCTAGGCACATCATTAAGACCCCTTATCAAAAAAAAAATGCTGACTGTCAGCAGCCGTTTTGAAAAGTTTTATAATTCTTGGCCTAACTGACTGAAATATATATTATACAACTGTTCAAATTTTGTTAAGGAATGTTGACCACGAGTTTCAACACATTTGAATAAGCGCGTGTTAGAATTGAACTTCATCCCTGTAAGCACTCGACGTTTAATTAACGTTGAAGAGACGTCGTTCTGACATCTGGACGTTAAAGCGACGTCTTTTCGGCGTTGATTAGACGTCGATTGCCTTCAGTGTTTTTTGCTATAAGCAATCGTTATCGTAGAGGACACATCTCAAAATTTCGTAGTAAAAGCAACTTTTTTTGGCAGACTTACAGTAACTAAATTTGGTCAAAGTGTTATGTTAACGGGTTTGTAATGGTTTCTATGGTACGAAGTAAAATCAATCCATTTCAAAATTGTCGAAGTACTCTTCAGTGTTCGAAATAAGAGCTGTCGTGGAGGGATTTTTAAGCATTGCTCTACAGTGATTTGTTGGTTTGAAAATTATTTTGAAATTCGATTTCTGCCAGTGAAATGTCTTCTTTTGGATTTTGCGGCGAATTTTTGGCCACGTGGAAATCAACCTTAAACCTTAAAGGAAAACGCAAACTGTCTAAATATATTGGAACGAATGTAATGTCAGTTTGACAAGCGTCAAAATAACTGTCGGATATCAACTGTGGATGAGTGTTTTTTAGTACTGTACTAAAAAACCCCACTCCTATGCAGGTGATATCCGTTATTATGAGGCTTGATTTGAATAGTTTGATGTTTGATGGTCTTTTAACAATGTCAACCCAAGCGGGCTTTTTACATTCAACTTCATGCTTTTTAACTTCTGTCAATGGTCTTTTAAGTTCTCGCCAACAATGTCAACCCAAGCGTGATTTTTTACATTCAACTTCATGCTTTTTAACTTCTGTCAATTCAACTGCAAGCATTTTACATTAAACCTCAAGTATACTACTTCTTAGCTCCTTAACTTTGTTCTGTTCTCTCTTCCCCAACTTGACATTCCCTCCTACTCAAAAATTACCCATACTTGGATGCACCTACGCTAGGGTCAAAAAGGTTCCCACTAATTCTATGCGAATTAATAACTTACAAATTTTACAGGAAAGGAGTACCGAGTCCACGACCTTATAATTGATTTATTACTACCATACAAAGAAACCAATCAATTTCACTCTCCTCCATTGATATTTTGTTTGGAAACACCTAAAGTATAAATTCAATGGTCGAAAATAAGAGCAAATAATGACTGCAGATGATGATTTTTGAGCATAGTTTCAGTCTGATGATATGCTTTAAAATCCCCCCTCCACAGTGATTATTTGCTCTTGTTTCGATCACTGTATGTTATTCACTGTATGTACATTGGTTTTAGGTGAAGGAGGGTGAAATCTCGAAAATGCGAAAGTTACTGGTTGCTGCTAATCTAGCTGATAACGAGTTATCTGCTGATGATCACACGCGTTCTCATTACACCATTGATGACATGCATGTACTTAACAACGATTTTGAAAGGGTCACCAATCAATTGGTTATGTTGAAAGATCTTGGTGAAAAAACACCATTTGTGAGATGGATATATAAAAAGATGTTTTTAAAACAAACATGATCCCTGTTCAGTTTTACTTAATAGTTACTGTTATATTCTAATGTATCAAGGAATGAAGGGGGGAGGGGGTATAAGTGGGTGGGTGGGCAGGCATATAAGTATACGTATAAGTGGATGGGTATAATTATACTTCCTTCTGACATGGTAGTCAGAGTTCTCACGATATGTTATTGGTTTATTTCAAACAGAGTTAAAAGGCAAGGTAGAACAATAAAGGTGCACAGCGAAACAATTCGCGCGATAGGCAAAAGAAGACATTTCATTGGTATAAATTGACACCATACGTCGTGTGGTATCAAATTCTACCAGTTGGTTGTCTTCTTTTGACTTTTGCGCGAAATATTCTGCCCAGTGTAAATCTACCTTGAGAAGCATCTACAAATTTTTTATCTGTTGAGATGGATGGTTAAAACGTTTTTCTGACGGCACACGGCGTCTTATCAACACTAAAAATACGTGGTTTTGACGTCTTGCTCAATGGGTATCTAACAGGTAGATATATGTTTCTAATATTTCTTATTTTTTATTTTATTTTTATTTATAACGGTGTTTAGTTATTTATAATGTGGTCAAATCTTATATCTCGAACTCTCGCGAGTAAACAGAGAATTATATCTCGAACTCTCGCGTGTAACCAGAGAATTTGTACGAGATAAGGTAGTTAGTGTATTATCTATACACAACTGGCTATCAGTTTTGTTCCTGATAAGTGGAAATCGAGATCGAGGTCTTTACTAAGCAATTTGGTTTCGCCAGACTATCGAGATTACGGATTTTAGGTATTTAACATATGATACACGGGATATTTAATATTTCTAATATTTTCATATTTATTTACGTTTTAGTTTACTTGATTATTTTTCTAATTTCTATTCCAATACCTCCAACACTACAACTTTTTTAAAGTTCAAATAAGAGTGAATAATCACTGAAATTTCAACCTGAAACTATGCTCAAACATCTCTCCTCCACAGCGATTTTTTTTTATTATTATTTCGACCACGATGTTGATAACGGATCGACAATTTAGTTGTAGAGAATCGGTAGCGGAGTTAGCGAATTTTAACTATATGTCCTACTTGAATAATTAGGTTCAAACGGATACAAAGTCTTCCCAGTATAAAACTTTGATGTGGCTTAAGGTGGATTTACTCTAGGTGAAAGAGTTCGCGCGAAAACCCAAAAAAGACATTCCAATGATAGAAATCGACATCACACGGTGTTGCGCGAAATTTTCCGCCTACTTTAATGGAATTTTGGCAATTAAATTCTCGCGAAAATCCCCTTTTTTGCGGCACGCGAAATTAAGTTCTCGCGTAAATTTCTTCCTTTAAAGTAGTGAAAATCCACCTTTATTCATAATACAATCCGATTTGATGTTAATCACGTGATGTATAATATTTCTAATATTTTCATATTTATATTCTTGTAGCGGTGTTTGAGTATTTTATATAATAAGATTTCTAACTTCTTGGCTATTTATAATCTTAATCTTACTCCCATTTCGTTTGAGTTCCAGTCTTGAACTATACTCGGTATTGGTTAAGAACTAAGGCTCAGGCTAACTCTCAGTAATCTTTGTATCACTTAGATTTCCTCTAATTTCAGCGCGCAAAGTATTTTTAGTGCACTAAGGTGCGCGAAAATTAAATGGTGCGACATTCGGCAAAAATTTAGATTTTGTCTATTATCGAGTGAAAAGCAATATAGAACGACTTTTAATGTGGAGGGGGGAGGGGAGTTATTTTGGAGGACTTTTTTAGGCAAACCAAAGGCTGTTGTTTGCATTATAACAACAGTAATAACAAAGTCAGCAATAAATTATTTTCTGCGGAATTTGAACAAGTTTTTGTCCACTGGGTTACGGTTTTTATACATTTACTCAGAATCAGATTCTAAAAGACTGCCTTACACAACCTCGTTACCAGGGCTTCCCTCTTGACGTAGGTCAAGAAAAGAAGTCATGGGGACGAGGTCTTAATTGCGTAAACCAGGTTAACATACTCTCGTCGAAAGACTTTTGATACACAGTGGAATCTTTGTAGTGACGTTTCTATAGGTGACATAGTTCTGTGTTATTTGGTATGACAACGTTAAAAGATCATCGGACACAGTCCGATATCTTTATGTACGGGCCATATATTATTGCGTAAGTCAGGTTAACATACTCTCGTCGAAAGACTTTTGATACACAGTGGAATCTTTGTAGTGACGTTACTATAGGTGACATAGTTCTGTGTTATTTAGTATGACAACGTAAAAGATTATCGGACACAGTCCGATATCTTTATGTACGGGCTATGTATTGCCACATATTTATTGCGTAAGTCAGGTCAACATACTCTCGTCAAAAGACTTTTGATACACAGTGGAATCTTTGTAGTGACGTTACTATAGGTGACATAGTTATGATTTATTTGGTATGACAACGTAAAAGATTATCGGATATCTTCATGTACGGGCTATGTATTGCCATATGCGGTAATATACAATCCATGTATGGAGATACCCGGGACTGCATTCGGTGGTAATTACTGAAGAAATCTAACGAGGAGGTATCGGAAATAAATTCCAACATCATCCTGTAATGATCGGAAACAATAGCTTGACATTGTGTGGGATTTATATACTTCCAACTATAGTTTATAACGGAAACGAAATGATTCATGGTTAAACATGTCATTAACACAGAACAAAGTTGTTGATTGAACCATGTATCTATGAAGTTTGACCATGGTAGCTACCTTTCTCGGAGTTTCGTGTATAAAACACTTCTTGTGGTTAGTGCTAATTGTTGAGAATTCAAGATCACGCATGCAAATGATCAGATAGAGAAATCTAAATGGTATGTACATTTCATTGCCATCTATATTTTTACGAAAAAAATAAGTTCCGCTGTAATATTTCGATTTTGAACTTACCTTTGTGTTACTAAAGGAAGGTCAGAAAAGTTAAAATCCATGTTCATATGTTTGGCTTCGTACATAGGTTCCACAGAATAGGTCTTTTTTGTAGTCCTAAGAAGTAGAATGTTTTCTAACTGACTAGAACAATTATAGACCATGTAAAATTTCTATGTTTTTTTTTTTTTTTTTTTTACAATCTAATTTTCACTTCACGACTTCATTCGTACAACATAGATGGTACTAATTTCCGCGCGTTTTATAATATTCGCGCGACGTGAAATAGGAGTGCACTCGTTTAGAGTGGCAAAACGCTCATTTAGAGCGGCAAATGCAAGACAAGAGGTAGATTACTTTCGAAGCTACATTTCGCGCACATCGTTTTGCGCGTAATTTTTGTACTAAATTTCGCGCAAAAAATAATCCTTTTGCAAAAACGCGTGAAAATTAGTACGAATAACGTTTGTCTCAATACACCTCTTTTATATAGCAGCTGCTTTGGTATATAAAAATTAGCGAAACAATTGTTCTTAAGAACAGGTCTTATTTCGATCTGTCAGTTTCTGAGAATTAGAATGTTGTGCTTATCAGGAAGAACTGTAAGACATGTATGTTTCATATTACCAGGATATAAAAGTCGTCACAATGATAATCATTACATCCTGCTATTACGTCAATGGGAAACTAACATTACAAGACGATACAACAAGAATTAAAACGTCGAGAAAAAAGAATAACGTCACATCGTCACAACGTCACAACGTCACATCACTTGAGAAAGATTTAAAGAAATTGACAAACTATCTATTCAAATCTAGAAAATCTACTTCAGATATTCGTAGTTCAGATAAACCATGTGCTACTAAAAACATAATCAGTAAATACGGAAGTATAATATTCTTAGAAACTCTATGTGATGTTGAAAAACAAAAATTAGTGGAATATAAATCTCAAAAGAGAATATTAAGTTGTCATCAGATAATACAGAAAAGATGGTTACCAGTGGCAACGATAACACAGAGCGTTGATGAAGGTATAAAAGCTAGATATTATTCATTACGTTATTTACCTGTTAGAAGTGCTTGTGAATTGAGATTTAATAACTCACAACCTCCTTCCCAGGCGCATAAATCATTGTCAAGGTGATCATGATAAATCTCCTGGTTAGGGGTCGTCTTCAAATTATCTATATAGCCCTGGGAACGAGGTTTGTTAAGAATAGTAAGTCAATCATCTTGTAATTGATTGATAGGTTCGTATCAAAGAAACCAACCAATTTCTAGCCTGAGTTCCAGTCCCTAACTACGACAAGTACTACTACTTGTCGTAGTTAGGGACTGGAACTCAGGCTACCAATTTCAAGCTGGTTGGCATAATCTTGTAGATTTATTGTAGTCACATTTGTCTGATTTTACCCAATGGATGAACACTTGTTCAAAGTCCGCAGTAAAGACGCAAGAACAACGTCTTTGACGTCTTTACTGCTGACTTTGAACAAGTGTTCATCCACTGGGTCTTTAATTGGTCAAATCAATATTAACCACAATACAGAAGCCACAAAATAACTGTCGGATATCAACTGTGCAGGAGTGATTTTAAGTAGTTTTCAGCTGGAAACTGCACTCAAAAGCACTCCTCCGCAGGTGAGTCAGACGGTTATTTTGAATACATGCCATATTTTTATTACTTATCGAAATTAACGAGGGTGGAAATTCACCTGACTACATTTAAAGCTCTTCGTTCAGCCGCTTAGAAAGCGAAAGGTCAAAATGGTAGGTTACATATAACAAAATTAATCCGAAAAGAATTAACGCGAATTTCCTCCCTCGTTAATTTTTGCTAAGGTAATATCAGCAGAGTAAAATACTGAGGCGACAATCTTCCAAATAAAATCGTTTATGACGAAACAATTGCACCATCGGGATCCCTCTTGGTTAGCCCGTTTAACCACCATCCTAACGGGCAAATATTTGTTAAGTCCACAGAAAAGACGGTAGAACAACGTCGAATGACGTTGTTCAAGCGTCTTTACTGCGGATTTTGAACAAGTTTTTGCCCACTGGGATGTATATTTACGTCATATAGAGAGTGATATATTAGAATATATATTAGAATTAGCTGGTCTTTAATGCTGATATTTTATACTGGTATCCATCTTCTTTATCCAGAATGATTTTATAGAAAAATTTCAAAATCACGAAAAAATAATAAACATCTGTTTATACCTGTGACCGCGGAAGGACTAATGAACATCGAAAAACGTGCAATTAATTATTAGATGTAAGACCTCGTGTGCTACGGATAACATACGAAAAATTATGTTTCTCCAATTAATGTGAACCACTTTCAAATCTACTATATTTAATTTATAAAAACATAGATATTTATTATATTATTTATATATTCTGTATTATAATTAAATACTTAATGATTTATTTTATCATCATCTTCTTTTCTATCTATCAACCAATGCTTGAAAATAAAGGCAGATTTCCACTAGGCGAATTCGTACGCACGAATTCTAAATGATGCCATTACGTTGGTTGAAAGCGACGTCACCTGACCTAGCGTAGGTCCAAATAATCACTGCGGATTAAAGCTCTGAAGATTTGAGCATTTATAAATAACAGGAAGTGGGTTAAATAAAGAATTATTTTACCAAGTGCTAGCTACAACTTTATGTAATTATGCAAATAATCAATGAAGTTTGGCCAAACAATATGGCTGCCACACAGTTGGTATAAAAAATACAAAACTTTAATCACTCATATCTCCACAAATAATTGTCATTAGAGAATCAGATTTTCAGAATGACTTGATAATGACTTGATAAGCTTTCATGTCATGTATATAACAATTTGACCAAAATAGGGTGATTTTGCACCTTTAAGTTATGAACTTCTTATGATATCAAATATTATGCATTGTAATATTCTCTGTAAAATTTATTATTTGAGGCAGTTTCTGAGGGCCTCTTTAAATGGAGCCTGGTACATCGCTCAGCCGATATATCTCGCTGAAACGATATTCCGTCTCATCCCTATTTCTGAAGTGCAGTCATACCTTAACTCTATTCCCCATGGGGGGGGGGGGGGGCATAAAGTGCTCGCGGCATTTTCATTTGGCGATAATTTTTTTTCTATCAATGGTATGGTATTGAAATTAGGTGACTATTCCTAACTTTTATCGAGGATTTTGACCATTAATTTTTTTTTGAAATTTTTCTGTTATTTTTCCGGGGGTAACCTAATTCTGATCAGGGAGTAAATTCTTTGAAAATGTAAAATTTTGTTAAAATGATATCTGATGTTGTAGGCTAACTTTGGAACTGGTATGTGTTAATTATAGAAATACTGAATGAAATGTACAAAAGTGTTGAAAAATACAGACCAGAGTATAGATTTTACAGACCACAGAACGACTATTACTTATGACGTCATAGCAGGTACTAATGACGTCA
>JAULBZ010009347.1:0-10075 GCA_032360805.1 Neoturris breviconis
ACACAGTTCTATTCTTTCTCAACAAAATGTTTGAACATAGATATACGGTTTGAACAATAACATTCTATATACACTCTCCTCCGTATTTACATTATAATTAAAATTATTCAACATGTTTTCACATTAATAACATTTGCGAAGAAGAGTAAAATCATTCAAGCGTGAATAAACATCGACAAAACTAAAACAACGTAACCGGGGGTATTGTCTGCGAAAATCAATGTTGTATAAAAACATGTTTAAAGTCAGCACAATAATGTTGAAACTGCAAATAAAAAAGGTATGTTCTTGTGCTATTTTACTGACTTTGAACATGTCTTTTCTTTTGATAAACTAATGTTACTAATTACACTCTTGTATGTGTTGATACGGTCAATATCGTATTTAAAAAATGACCTAACCCCCGTCTCAATGATCGAAAAAAAGAAGTGACGAGAAAGTTCTAAGTGAAGAGAAAGTTCTAAACAAAATTAAAACACGTGAAGTGATTTGTTATATACACGAAAGGTTTTGTAAATCGCAAAGTAAAATTTCAACTCAGCATTGTCTGATGATCGATTGGTACATCCAAAAGCATGACAGTTAGGCATTATATACACGAGTTGTATGTATACGAACGGATAAATAACGAATTATAGATGAATGGTGTAAATAAACAGTGACTCGATAAACGAGAGAGGAAGAAACACAACCAGAACTACGAGGTATTTCTATGTCAAATTATATAAATATTATTAGAATATTATGGACTAAACTTTTACACATTCGAGAAGATAAACATATCCAATCACTTCCTACCAGAACTTTGCCCTGTTCAACCAGGATAAAAATGTTTTTTTGAACTTTCTGACGTCAGAATTTAAACTCGATCCAGTCCTAATGAAAACCTCAAGGGGTCAAATTTACGACGGTGCGAAAGCAAGACATAAGATCCAGTTTTACTAGAAAATATGAGAATAGGGTAGCTGTAAGAATAATAATTTGAATTTTATGTATAGAAAGAAGGTTTGTTTAACTTATTGAAAAAATGTTGCGTTCCCCTTTAATGAGTTCCATCATTCTGTGAGGCCAAAAATGTACGAAGATGCGCAAATAATTGGACCAGGCAACCATCCAAGAATTAAAATTTGCAATTTTAGGTTTGGACTGATTCCTTGGGACCTTTTCCCGCCGACAAACTGAAAAAAACATTCATTGTATGCCACTGGCGTGAAGTTAGGTAACAGAGAATTGAAATTTACGAACTCTCCGTTCTTAATCTTGTCCATTGCTGCTTTGGGAATTGCTGGTAAAGTGGTCGATGCCATTTGAACCGGCTCCTCCAAATGCAGCGAAGGAAGGCTCATACTGGAATGTAAAATGTTACCAGGGCTAGGTGCTGCAATGTTTGACAATTCTGCAGTTACCAATCGTCTGACTTCTTGGGCCACGATTTGTGAAATGTTTGCGGACAGGCTGTTGGTAGGTGCGATTGAGACATTTCGATTCGTAGTTACGTTTGGATTGTTCACATTTATACGATCTGGATTGTTTAGTGTAGAAGGTATCAAAATATTATGAGTGTTTATTGGTGCAGGAGGTATTAGATTATTATGAGTGTTTATTGGCAATGGAACTGAAATACAACTGGAGCTTGTGACGAATTTTGTGTCTGGTAAAACTGAAATAAGTTGTTAACCAAGGTGTGTCTGGGTCCACGAGCCAGTATATGAGCATTGAGACAAGCCAATTGCAATGACTCCTCTGAAATTTGATTCCAGTCAGCCTGGGCTCGCTCTGAAGGATTGATGTCTGCCATGTGGGGAGCCTCGTCTTCTTGATTTTGGCGAGTCCGTTTCCTCACACCCCCATGAGCCAGACCAACACCAACAGTCATGGTTACTGACATAAATAATACCACTAATTGTATTCAACGTGACACAAACATGAAAGTGAAAGATGGATAAAGATAAATGAGCCAACCAACACGCAAAATTAAACAACCAATTGATAATGAACTTAAACAACCAACAAATAAACCAACTTCAACAACAACCGCCGAAACCACCAGCGAAATAGAGATGGATAATGGAGTTGAAAGTAAGAGAATGAGAGACCGTGCTAGAATTTGACAAAAATGGTAGGATCCAATTTGCCGGCGTCCGATATACAAAGTGGCAGCCAATTAGTCGTATCGAAATCGGCTGTTGTAATGTAAACAAACATGGCGTCCCGCTCTCTCGTGAACTTAAGCTAACCAACGAGTTGATTAGCTGTCACAAACAATCGGATAATTCCCATCTACAAAACTAACCAGGTCAAGAACAGGTTTGATTACTGAAATGCGAATAATGCAAAATTTGGTGTAATCAGTGGGATTCAAATGAACCATAAGATGTATTTTATAATAATTTTTCAAATCATTTTATTAAGTCAACATACTAAATGTCATTAAGAATATTAAAGATAAACATTTTGTTGTATCTATCTATCTATCTGTATTTTTATTTTTGCAGCGTCGACAAGTCACTTTTATCTAATTCCACAACTACTCAACTGCTGACGCATGCGATTTTATACATTGTGCAATACCATAGTGGATCAACTCTTTATATAACGAATGTTTATCTTTAAGAATATTACAAGGATTAACAATATTAAAAACATTACAAAGATATTACAAAATATTATTAAAATATTACAAAATCACTGTTAGGAGCCATTGATTGGTTTCTTCGGAACGAAGGATTAGGTTCGTAAATAAACTTTCAGATTTATCTGAAAATTTCAGCTTGAAAGGATATACTGTCTCAAGCAATGTAAAAAAAAACTAACAGGGAGCCTGTCATCAGTTTCAAAATAACAGTCGGATATCACCCGTGGGAGAGAGAAATACGTGCTCGAAAACACTCTCCAACAGGTGATATCTGGCCATTATTTCCACGCTTGATGTTAAACTCTATACTCTTCTCTGTTGATGGTATTTAAAGATAATTCTTTACATGTTGTGAATTCAAAGATTGGTTTTTGAATTTTTGTAGCATTTTTATCTTTTATTTTGATCTTTCAATGGATATTCAAATATGGATATTCATTAGGCATTTCTTGTGCCATATCCATATTAGGCACTTCATAGTCATCAATATCTTCATAGTCATGATCTTTCGTATTGTCAATATTTTGGTAAATGTCATGTTTATCGTTCCTCTTTATAATATATGGAATTTCGTACCTCGGTGTATCCACATTTTCAGTTTTGAACTGTATATTTTTTCTATTGTTGTAAGCTTGTTTACGTAGGCTTGTGTACATGGGAATGATCACTGATTGTAAATCTTGGTAATCTTGGCTTCTGTTAAATTCATTAGTAGTATTGGTCTTTCCAGCTTCAGGCTAAAATATTTCACGTTAGTCTGTATATTTGATGATATCATAATGGCAAAGAGTACTAAAGTTATATTTACACGCTATGATTAATCGGGCCGATTTTTGCTACCATCTTGAAAAATCAGCTATGACTCAGAAAAATCTGTACTCTTTCTTCAGATCTTTCCGAGTCGTAGCCGATTTTTCAAGATAGTAGCCAAAATCAGCCCGATTAATCGTAGCATGTAAACGTAGCTAAAGTCAATGGTCAAGATCTTTTTTTTCTTCTTTATTACAGTGTTCAAAATAAGAGTAAATAAATCTCTGTGGAGGAGAGAGATTTTTAACCGTGTCCAAAATCTCACCTCCACAGTGATTATTTGTTCTTATTTCGAACACTGTATTGACTTAACACTCTCCCACTAAATACACTGTTTTATGCTCAGTTCCTTAAGTAAATAATCACTTTAGAAGGAGTGAGAACGAGCAAAGCCTGGTTAGTTCTCTTTTATCTGTTTCCTTCATAGAGCACAATCTGCATTTGTGATGACATTAAGCTATTTCTGAATATATTGTTGTTATTATTGTATATGGTATAATTAACTTTATGTCTCAAAAACAACTGACGGACATCACCTGTGAAGGAGTGTTTTTGAGTGCAAAGCTAAAAACTGTTAAAAACTCCTCCACGTGATGTCCAACAGTACTTTTTGAAGCTTGTTGTTTTCACACAAAAAGTAATATTTAATTTTGTAATGTGTCGAATTACCTGTTCTCCATGTCCCTTTTTCTTCTTGTATCTAGATAAATGAATAAGAGATATCCACAGAGAGTCAACAATCTTGCAAGCCGATCAGTTGTAAACTGACGTAACACCCTTCTTTGCAGTTTTATTTCAGACAAACTCAGTTTCATTTAGGTTTTTATTAGATATGGGTAGGTTCCGGATTAATGTTGAAATTATCTTTGGCAGCTTTAATTTTATCCAAATTGTGTTTTGTAATTTCATTTAAACTGTGTTCGAAATAAAAAGTAATCATTACAGAGGAGGAAGTTTTAAGCATAGCTTCAGGTTTTTTAGCCTAAAATCATTCTTACTTTTATTGCAACCATTGTTAAATATTGTCTACAACTGTTCACATGAATTATGAGACATTTTACGAATCTCAACAAGCAATACACACCACAAGTAAAACATAAATACGGAAAATGACCACTAGAAGTCCCTAGAGATTTATCCGAGTAGACTTAAGACTTAGGATCTTAGGATTTTTTACAAAATCGAGAAATTTTGTTGTTTCTAGCAGCCTAGCATCCAGACATTTAGAACAAATGCGAATTTTCGTGCAGTTTGTCTTACTAATAAAAATTTAAGGCTGTTTGCCTAAGTTGAGATTCCGATTTTTTGCGCAAATTTTGGAATGGAAAGCTTTCATTTCACTTGGGACCAGAATCTTGCAGTGTCGGAAATAATAGCAAATAATCACTGTGGAGTAGGGATTTCAGGCCATGGCTTTATAGTTGAAAGCAAAGCAAAAAATCCCTCCTTCACAGTGATTATTTGCTCTTATTTTGAACACTATCAAAGGTATAAACTTTGATCAAAATCGATATTTACAACTCTAATAATTGTTATTTCAAATACAAACTAAATATGTTGGAAACATGAGAAAGTATCAAATATCAAATAAAAAAAAGTATGTATATAATACCAAAATGTGTAGAAAAAAGGAGTAGAGAAATAAGTTATTTTTACACTAATTAGTAGCTGTAGTTAAGAGGAAAATAATGAGGAAAATAAAATAAGAGTCTACATTGATTGCAAATTAAATTCCTTAATCCTCCATTATTCTCCTATTTTTACACCACTATAGTTTCATAAAGATGCTTTACTCTGATGTTCCGATTCATTTAAGACATGGAATTTTAAATTTGACTCATTCAATATACATTTTATGTCTATCTACAAAACAATGACAGTGCTCTAAATTAGAACAAATAATCACTGTGGAGGAGGGAATTTGAACATAGCTACAGACTTATGCTTGAAAATATCTCTTCCACAGTGATTATTTTGACCCCAAGGGATACATTTGTTTACAAAATATTAAGTTGAGAATTTTTAATAACATTTTTAATAACATGAAGGAGATTTTTTAACTCCCTTGAAACAGATATAAAATCTCTAAGTGATTATATAATTAGTAGCTCTCATGTTAAAGATATTTAGAATTCTTTATATATAAGAGAATAACTTTACAGTACATTACTATTATACTGTTAATAATGTTATATATTGTAGGAGTTTCTTCTTTTAAAATAAATCTGATAAAAGTTGTGTGAGAATATTTTTTATATAATAAATAAATTAACCTCATCTTTTAAAACCTCTTATTATTATTATTATTATTATTATTATTATTATATTTTTGCAAAGTCTCTTCTGGACTATAAGTTCACAAGGGCCCAGCTTAGACTCATTTGACTGGAAATCAAAGGAAAAATATATATGACGTCAATATATGATAGGATTACCTCAGATATTGCTCAAAAATACAGTTTTTGTATTTTTGCTGGATGGGGACACATCCTTAACTTATTGTTGAAGCACCTTAGCATGGTTTACACGATTGTGAGGAGGTTTCATTCAGAAATCCCTATTAAAAGTGCTAAATCAGCAGATGTACTGTAATTTTAGGCTGAGATGTTGCTATTCCAGCGAAATAGTTTTGAGAAATATGTTTTTCATGTAATCAACTATTCTCTTATTAGAACATTTTTAAGCATTTACATTCTGGTACAGTAGTACTGAATTTTGTACATTAACTTTAACATTTTCTGCATATGGCCTCTTGAATCGTCCTTAACTACATGGAGTTATTTTGAAAAATTTAAATTACCATATTTTCTGAACTGCAAGCCTACAAGTGTCCAGCTTGGACTCACTGGATTGGACATTTAATGTAGATTTCGAAAATGACCATATTTTGTGATTTTAGAAAACTAAATCGAAAGGTATGATCATTTGGGCGGTGGTATCAGTAGTATACATACATATTTCTTGTATTTCTTCTGGGCCTAAGGGTAATAGTATAAAAAGTCAACAATAATGTCATTGAGTTTATAGTTAGGATTTCTTTCAAATTTCATTATTCTGCACTTATTTTGTTACTAACTATCAGGATACAACTAGAGTTATTTATAATCCTTTAAGAACTTCTTTCAAATTTCTTGTAATACCTACCTTATATATATATATTATTTTGATTGCAACACTCTTTCAAAACAGTTAATGTGATTATATCAGTGTGGCATGGTCAAAATTATGACTCTGGAGGAGCTGCTGGTCATGACTGGCGGTTATTTTAAGCTATGCAATTTCATATAATATTTTTTAGCTTCTTTTAATATATATGTCTTATTTGTTTCCTCACTCTCAATAAGTGGGTTATTCTGTACTGAAGTTGTCCTCCCTTAATGCCACGCCTAGAGATGAGTATATTCTTCTGGCAAAGGGATCAAAATCAAGAAATATTTTTTGTTGTGATCTATAAAAAGCATAATTTAATTACAGAGAGATTAAATAGAAAAAATATGAAACGTTATAATTGGTTTATCATAATTACATGTTTTGCTGTGTACAAATCACATCATCAGATAAACTTCCATGACAATTATTATTTTGTCTGCCATAATACAGCAGGGGTTCAGTCATTACTGTGAAGGATATATTTTTTGAATTCCCTACAGTAATGATCAGCAGTTACTTTAAATTGCATGAAATGAAAACAAACACTGTGGAGGAAATTTCAGCAATGTTTCAGGCTACAATATGGGGGATTAACAGTGGTCAAAGGAAAAGGAAATTAACAGCCGCTTGGCAGAAATATACAGAAATCCAATAATCACTGTAGAGGAGTAATATTTTAGCATAGCTTCAGGCTATAAAGGTATTAAACACACTTTACACCAAAGTAGAGTTTATTGGAAAATAGTTGTGCCATGGGATGGAATGGGTGGGTACATAGGTTAAGAAATAAAGCCATAAAAATTAATTTCGGTACTCATTGTTTGAATATATGTGTTGAAATTAAAAGTACTAAATAGCACTACATTCCCATTTTTAATTCAAATTTAAGATATATCTTCAAATACGGTTGAGCTGTGATTAAACCACCCTCTTTAAATGCTACTTTCCATTTAAGGCCACATTTTTTCAGCTTCAAAAAACTAACACTGTCGCATAATCACCCTATTTTGTCAAAATTCTAAAATCTATATCAAGTTCACTATTGAACATTGCTGATCACACCCTGAAAATTTCAGCATTTATAAATAACAGGAAGTGGGTAAAGTAAGCAAATATTTTATCAAAATCTGGCTACAACTTTATGTAATCATGCAGAACAGCGATGACATTTGGCCAAACAATATGGCTGCCACACAGTCAGCATAAAAAATACAACTTTAATCACTTGTATGTATCTCCACTAATAGTTGTCTTTAAAGAATGACATTTTCAGAATGTGTTACTGACATTACAAGCTCTCGTGTTATTTATTTGGAATTTTGATCAAAATAGGGTGACTTTAATAGCAGAATACAATATCCAACAGTGCTACTGTTTTTATTTAGAAAAAGAAAAACCAGAGCGATGAAGAGCAAGCTGTTCTTGCGTTTGCTTCTCATACCAAATATTACCAAAGTTATGTTCAAGGTTTATTCCTATCACAATATCGTTCAACAATAACATGCTCTAATTGTAATAAACAATCATCCACGTTTGATCCATTTACTTGTGTATCTTTATCAATTCCACAAAAAACATCTCAACCTGTTTATGTTACTCTTGTTTATTCAAATAAATCAATACCACCTGTTAAAATTGCATTCAATTGTAAAAGAACATTACCGCTATCAGCGCTGAAACAAGAAATAAAAGAAAACAAACATCTAGATAAGTTTGTTTTAGTTGAGCTTCAAAGAAACGGTATGTATAGAATCTTGAATGATAATATACCTATTGGTGCATTATCAAAGGATGAATTTTCAGTTTACGCTCTTGAAATTGCTAATGAAGTTTTTAATAGTCTGAAGACTGAAGTGAAGACTGAAGTAGATGACCATGTGAATGATGAGGTAGCGAGTCTACAGAACACTTTGGTTTTAGTCATAAATAATGTTGAAGTATGGGGTGTTGAGCATAGAAGGTAATTTTGTTTTCTTTTGTAGAATAATTTATCTAACAAGATGTTTAGGAGCCATCCCCAAAATTCGTTTCATAAAGCAGATATTTTAGTAGCTTTAAAGAGGTCAAAGTCAATAAATTTGAAAAAAATTAACCTACAATGAAGAGTGTTAAATCAATGAGCTTGCAGTTGTTTCAGCACACTTCCCCTGGGAACCAATTTTGGAGATAATCTCTTATAGTATGTTTATATTAATATTATAAAGAAGTTGAGGTTAAAATAACTGCTGGTCAGTAAAGGCGTGAACTGTGACTTTGAACAAGCTTTTGCCCACGGGGCTTATCATAGAGATTATATTGTTTGAATAAATTTTATATTATAAAAATGTGTTTTATTCATTTATTTACATTCAGGTTTGGAGTCCCTATCACAATAAATGTTTCAACATCACTTTCCTTCAAACAGATTCAAGTCATCATTCGAAAGTGCATGACAACAAATGTTAGAGAAGCATTGAATAAAACGGTAAGTTTATCTTTTTGTGTGTTTCTATTGAAAATACTCTGCTTGAGAGAAACAAGGTTTCATTATTGTTCTTATACGGTGGCTGAAATCGAACTCATATTATTTCATTTTGCCTTACAAAACCATGTGAAGCCAGTGTTTGAAATAAGAGCAAATAAACACTATAAAAAAGTGAATTTTGAGCGTTGCTTCTGGCTTTACAGCTTAAATCAATGCTTAAATATTCCACCTTCACAGTGATTCTTTACTCTTACTTCAAACACTTTATTCTTGAGTGCCGAATAAATGGGAGGTTTCTTTTATATGGGGGGATTTTTTCGAAATTTTAATAGATTTTTAGAGTTTTTTTAAGTTTTATGGTTTTTTTATTAATCGATCTTTTCACAACACAGGTATTTTCGTTAACATTAACAAGTGGGATGTTTATTTGAGAGTATGTATTTCCTTCTCTTTTAGATTAAAGATAAGCAAGTAAAACTCGGGCTTCGTATCATTCATCCACAGCTAGCTACAAGAGATTTCCTCAGTAATGAACAGGATCACCCATTGAAAGCAGCAATTGCCACATGGTATGTAGAATTTACGTTTTAGGTAAAGTTAAGAGCAAGTTCTATTTATATTTATATCGTGCAACATCAGAGGAAAGCCAGAGGTACAAGGTGTGATAAAACATTAGGGATAAAGATTTTGCGTCCCAATACGATTCAGTGTTCAAAATCCTGATATCAGTATACGTCAATAGTAAAATCAACCTGATCCACTAAACATAAAATTGACTTGTTCAAAGTCAACATTCAAGACACTAGAACAACATTTTCTAGCATCTTAACTATGGGGTTAGAACAAGTTTTTGTTACTATATACTTCTCTCAGATTTTCTATAATTTTACTGTTTACCAAATGAGGCTTGTCTGTCACTTGATATTTATTGGCTTGATCAGTTGATTTGTTTATCAATTTACAAAACGAAATTTTTGCTAAAGTGAATCTCTCATAATTATATTTCCAGTGCTATG
>JAULBZ010009348.1:0-10075 GCA_032360805.1 Neoturris breviconis
TAAAATATACCTGCTATGAACCTACTAAGAGCAGCATGCATAGAAACAAGTTCTTTAGACACATCATGCACAACCACAGCTAGAGAAATACATTGTTTATTATATCAGAATGATATCGTGCCAATATTCTGTTTTATTTGACTCATTTCAACACATACAATTTAAAATAAAGACATAATAATATGCAATCTTTTTATTTACTATTTTGCAATACGCTTTCAATGTGTAATGATAGTATGAAACAAACGGTGTGAAATTCTGGGGCATCAAATTTTGCATGTGGATGATTTTAGTTGTTTTTACGTTTTACAGTAATTTAATTTTTTTTAAAAATAAAATAATCAAATACCGTACGGTATTGAAAGTAGCCCACCAAACCAAGTGATCACAGTATTGTGTATACACTAAATAAAAATAGAAAATTACGCAAGTGTTAGCGCTTAATATAGGAAAAAGCTATATGCTTTTAATGTTTTAAAGAAACCATGCATTTTTATAGACTTGTATATAGGATGCATGCATGCAGGCTATGTTACAATTTTATAATTATCTAATAAAGTTAAAAATGAACACTGGAGAACAGAATAATACAATAGAATAATACCTAAGAAGTAAAATTATTTTCAATAATTTACAAATAAATTAAATATAAAAAGTCATTAACACATGACATGCATGATTCCCAAATGTTTTTAACCTCTTTAATTATTTTTTAAAAAAATTAAGCTCTTCAAAGTCAAAATGGAGACTGTGATTCTGGCCAATTCCTGATAATCAGTGATAAAAGTTTCAAAAAAATCAGTCAACTATTTAACTTTTGCCTCAATAATTGGGTGAATGTGGTCCAAGTCTCATAGAAATTAAAAAGTCAAAAAAAATAATTCTAGGTCATAGCACATTCTAAAAATTTCTATATCCACTATTTTTAACTTTTGCCTCAATTTTGAGTGAATGTGGTCAAAATCTCATACAATTAAAATTTTAAAAATAAATATAAGATTTTTTTTTTTTCCATTGCCTAGAATAGTGAGACCAAATTTCAAGATGGTACCATGCCTTTTTGGTCCATTGGACCACAAACACAATTTGAACACTTTTTGGCCAAAACTTGTTACTAAGTGAACGAAATCAAAAAATGTTTGTCGAGTCCGTCAAAAATATCGCCTCGCATGCTCGTATGTTGGTACCAAGCCCTTGGTAGCGCTTCAGGAACATGGTCTATTAAGGAAATTGGGCTGCCGCCACCACAGCAAAGTGATAGTAATAAACCATATAAACTTCATTTGGTGGGCTAAAAATTTTCTCGTTCCAAAATAGTATAATTCGTATTTAGTAAAGTAGGTAAAACGTACATGGAAATACTATACTTTACACAATACAGATAAGCAGAAAGTAAAAAAATATCTCATACTTGACCCTGCATTGTCCGCAAATACCAGATCGGGTAGTGATCGAAGAGTGGTTATGCATTTCTTCGTGATGGCAGTGAATACTTCAAGCTACATAATTAAAAGTAATACAAAGCCTGAATGTAACTGTGGAGGAGTGTTTTTGAGTTTGAAGCTGAAAGATATACCCAAAAAATGCTCATCCACAGGTGATGTCCAGCAGTTATATTTAGGCTTGACTACCAACCATGATTTGGCTAATACTGGACAAGGCATCTGAGATGGAAATATTTTAACCCAGCATCATCTTTCACAATGATTTCTGCTGGACATAATGTCCATCATCATACTCTGGAAAAACTCCCAGACATTGTCCAATGCTCAGCACTAATATTAGGACTTGTCAACTCCTTATGCATACTCATTATCTATCCCTTTATATTCATTGGTGAGCAGTACATTTCTTAAAACTGCTTAGAACAAAAAGTACAAATAATTACACTGTAAGCCATTATTTATAGTTTGCAAATTTTTGACATTCTATATATTCTCAACTATGTTGTTCTAGCGTCATTACTGCTGACTTCGAACAAGCTTCATTTTTGTGGAACTTACATCACTACAGCACCATGATAACATTAATTCAAGAATAGGCATGATCCAAAGTTGCAGATTAAAACCAGATTCCCAATTAGGTTCATATGCAATATGTGTTTGTGTTTTTCGAATCATTGAATCCATACCCTAAATATTAACAACAGAAGATATCATCTGCTGGAGGAGAGCGCTGAGTCAATGATAGCACTCTGAAGAGTGCACATCAGCCTAAGAATATCGCGGAGGTTCCAAATTTTTCAATTTATATGGATTAATAACAAAATCAAAGATATACGTTTAGCATAAGTAATGATCAAATGACATATTATAATCTTTATAGGTTTTTAACAATCGCAAAAACTGGTACTAAAATTGATGACATCATCACAAATCATATAACATAGCTAATTTGTCTTAAAAACCTTGTTTTCTAAGAACTGCCATTAAAAGAGTTCTATATTCTAATTCTATTTTGGATAGGTAGTGTCTTGATGTTTCACATAGTTTCCAGGTTTTAAGTGAAAACCTTGTAAAATATTAAAATTCTCATCCAAAAATCCGAAAAAAATCTGCTTTTTTAAAAATCGGGAAAATTGGGGAAAACGGATTTGTCATGTGACCAAACTTGGTAGAAACATTTCATGAGTTCAAGTGACTTGATCAAGTTTTATGCTACAACGATTATTCAAACACAAGTTAAGTCACTTAGGTGATTTCAGGTTATGACCCAGAAATACCGATCAGAAGATGATATGTTATGTGCACGATAGCTAAAGTGGTTAAAATGTTATACAGCACAATATGGTAGGGGGTGGAATCCCCCTTCCTTCCTCCCCCCAGTACTAATAGGGTTAAAGGATGTATTTTATTTGTAGAAGTATCTTACTTGCATTGCTTTTAGTATTTTCAAGAAAATTTCAAATGTTTCCAGAAATTGCAATCGTAACCACGGCGTCCATTTCGGTTTGTGTCTCAGCAAGTATCTAAAAATGAAGGAACAGTGATTGAAATAAGAGCAAATAATCACTGTGGAGGAGAGATTTTGAGCATAGCTACAGGTTACAAAGTCTGAAGCTATGCTCAAAAAATGTTTCCCCCCACAGTGTTTATTTACTCCAATTTCAACCACTGTTTTAATATGTCTGATTATGTCAAAAACTTCTTGGACTCTATATCACTATCATTCTAATACAATATTATGCAACTATACATTGACTTCAAACAACAAGACTTTAGATTCCTAATTATCTTCCAAAAACTTCTGAGAAAGTAAACTACACAAAAGTTGACTAAAATAAACAAGAATGTACTATTTTTATTCGGAGACAACTAAGATTACCTTAAATCGTTAAGAATGTAATCAGCTCTTCTTAGATCTGCATGTTTTGAATCGACTTGAAAATCAAGATAACCATGATCTAAAAAACGAAACACATACCATTTTTCTTCATGTATAAACCATGAGCTTACCTTTGTTTGTATGACTTTTTAAGCCTTAGTACAATAGAAAAATAAATGATGTATGACAATAGGCTTAAACACAGTGCGTTATTATTATTATTATTTTTATATAGATGTGGAGAAATACAGTTTTTATGAAGTCTCTCGGCCATCAAGAGTTTATATCTCCATGTATTAGTCTTATTGCTTAACAAATTCCAGCACCATTGAAAATTGTTGAATGGTAAAGGAAGATATTGCATAGTAAGCGATGTATATTATTCACAAGGAGGATAGTAAGATCTGAACATTGCCACCTGCGCATTAGTTTTCAAAAACTGTTATTTAAAAGGAACATAAAAGAGAATGACTAAACTCTGCAAAAAAAGTATTACAAATTCACAATTTAAAATGGGTTAAAATAATTGCCAGTCATCACTGTGGAGGAGAGATTTTTTGCAATGTTTTTAACCAAATTGGTTAAAAATATTCAGAAAAATCTCTCCTTCACAGTGATGACCGGCAGTTATTTTAATCCGATTCATTCATTGATCTCCAATAACAAGTTAAATTATTTACATACTTCCAATTGATGGCTTGAGCTCATTCCAGAACGTTTCAAAACAAACTTTCAAGATATTGTGGTTCGCTGTTAAAGATTCAGCCTATATAAAAGAGTAAGACATTATTTATAAATAATGAGTGGGTAATTAAGGATATAATTTCAGTGCATACAGTCCTTGAAATTCACTACAGCAATCACATGTGGAGAAGTGCACTCCTCCACAGGTGATTGCTGTAGTGAATTTCGAGGACTGGCATATTATAATATCATAACGAGGAGTGATTAGTGATAGTGCTTGAATTAAGAACAAATAATCACTACAGTGATTCATTCTTATTTCAAGCACTGTGATGTTGCATTTCTGCAGAGACTGATACAAGCTCAATCTTGAAAACTGAAAACTACCAAAAGAGAAGTGTTCTTTGAGTAGAGATTTCAGGAGTAAAAACGTTCCTCTACAGGTGATGTCCAACAGTTATTTTTAGGCTTGTGAGTTAGGAATGAACTTACGATTGTAGGTACAGTGAATATTTGTACTGATAACGATGCAACCTGGAACAACAAAAACAATAATAAACGTGTAGAACTGTTAATACTACATCATATTTGTGATTTTAGCAATCCTTTGAATAAGCATCCCCCCTCCCAAGTGTCCCTCATAAGAAGAATTGTTTCAAATAAGCATTCCCCTCTAACAAGTGTCCTTCCCCTTGCTTTATAAATAAATAAATAGTAAAACTAAGGGTAAATATAGTATAAGTAAATAATACAGCAAAAATATATAGTAGAAGGTAGGTATTTTTTTAAAAAATGCTCCGAAACCCCTTTTGATTCTTTAATAAATGTTTGGATAAGAATAGAACGAGTATAATATAATAAAGTATTTAATAAACAATATATTATAGGTAGATATATTATGAATTTTTCATTTTTATCAAAGCCAGTCGCATCTAACAGTTAGGTTGGTTCTGTGCATTATAATGATAATTAACTTCTCTGGATTATTGTGAAGAAAAAAATGTCTGCGCTGAAAATGCCCCTGCGAAATAAATGCCCCTGTGAAATAAATATAATGCCCCTGTAAAATAAAAATATATTTGATTTCCTTTAATTTCCTTTGAATTAATATAGGGTTCAAACAAGTGGCCCTAAAATTTCCACATTTTAAATAGGTGCCCCCTCCTCCATTATGTGTCCCTCCCAGAGCGGTAACACAAGAAAATACAGTATACAAGTATAACAAGCAGAGATAAAGGCACTCACTGAAATTGCATGCTCATGATCATCATCGATGAAATCTCTCATTATAGTTTTGTAACACTAAATGAAAAGAAATGAACTTCTTATAAACCCACAAAGGAACCGTCTCAAAAATAAAATCTACAGAGAAGAGTACTAAGTCAATGATCTTGCAAAGGATGTACTGCAAGTTTTTTGACCTAACACAATTCTGCACAGACTCATTTTTGCTGAATTTTGTCAATTTTAGTTGATTTAACCCTGACGTTTTTTTTTAGCAAAATTTTGAGATTTTCTATAAGCAATTTATATGCTGGATGATATTGATTCATGAATATGAAAAAATACATTTGGAAAATTGGTCACGCACTTTGTAGGTCTTTTTCCCTCTCTTTACTGCTGTATTTTGGACCAAAAATGAAGTTATGTCATATCTGCTAAAGTATTTAAAGTACCTAAAAGGTACAACTTGGTTTGCAAAGCACTGAACTTTAGAAATAATTTTATGATCATTTTTGATTAGTTACATGATAAAATATGGTATTATACAGACCAGAATATGGCATTTTTGGACTAAAAGCAGGTAACATTGCTTCTCCTACATAAGGAGTTTCTTGCCAGGGATATTTATTGTATAGTTTATTTATTGCCTTGGAAATATTTTATGACCAGTGATATTTAATAGTGATTCTGTTTTTGTCTACATTTTTACACATCAGATCGTAGCTAATGACATACAAAATAAAAAAATACATTATTCCAAAACAAACATAGATGACTATAGTTTCACTATAAACTGAACGTAGTAAGAGATAGTGACCAAAATTTATATATTTTATATATTTTTGATATCACAGTAGTTGCAATAAAGCCAGGGAATATGTCTTCTTTTGGCTTACTTAATAAAACTTTGAAGACTAAGTTAATGTGTGTGAAATTAAGTTAATATGAAAATAAAAAATTGAGATAAGTTTACAAACCTGTGCATAAACTGTAGCAAATTCATTTCTACCGTACATATCCATTAATAAACTAAACAAGAAAATAACATAGATCACTACAAGCTAACATCAGCATAGAATAGTTGTTAATTTATCAACCTTGCCTCACTTACTCCTGATGATTAAAGGTAAGGCACGGAACAAACTTGTAATTCCCATTTTTCACACGCCGTTAGAATAATGCCAAAAGAACGTGAAGTTGAGAAATTCAGTATTGTACGATTATGATTGATTATTTTATTATTCATATGAATAAAAACATTTGTTACTTACGCATTCATAAACAGTTGATGTGAATGTGACCGCACAACTAAAAGAATAAATATAAAATCCTAGCTCCTAAAATAGGAATTCAGATGTCAACAATATATAGCCCAGTGGGCAAAAAACTGTCCAAAGTCAGCAGTAAAATACGTTGAAGATGCTGTTCTAGCATCTTTACTGCAGGATTTAAACATGTTTCGTCCACTGGGATAGCATCTGTGGTGAAAAGTATTATGTCAACGGACTGGATATTGGTTTTTTACAAGATTATTATTGACAGTATTCCGATCTGTGGAAACTTTGCTTATTTCAACCTATTTTTGACTCAGTATTAACTGAATCAATTCACCAGTTTTTTAAAGTTCTGAAGGTTGATTCCCATTAGACGGAAAATTTCATGCGTAAACTAAAAAAAGATATTTCATTTGGTAGAAAATCCTACCAATGGAATATCTTATTTTGGCTTTCACGCAGAATTTTCCGTCTTATGGGAATCAACCTTAATATAGTATTAACTATGCACAAAATATCCATTTCAACATTAGTTAATACTTATACATACCAGTGCTCGGCGTATAATCAAATAATCACAATAATCACTGTGGAGGAGGAGTGCTTTTAGAGCATAGCATCAACTTTTGTAGTAAGGACTTATGCTCATAGATCATTCCTCCACAGTGATTATTTGCTTTTACTCAGAGTACATGGTAATTTAGATAAGCAGTGCTTGAAATAAGAACTAATGTAGAGGAGTGATTTTATAACATAAACTTGAAGCTTTGTAGCCTGAAGCTATGTTAAAAAAATGACTCCTCCATAGTGACTATTAATTGTTCTTAATTGGTATGTCTTTCTAACCTTTCCATAACTCAGCATCAGCAAGAATAATTTGCTTCAAAATTGACTCAGGTCTGCCATGTAATTTCTTTGATACCAAAATACACAACAACCTTCGCAAACCATCTACATGAAATTTTTACATAAAATATAAGTGACGATATGCAAAATATTAACGTCTGCAATGAAAAATTATTGACATGTTTTTTTTCAAATAAGAGACAAATCCATTGCAGCCTCATTTAAAGCATTGCTTCTATTCATAATACTATTACATCCATTTAGAGCACTGTTTTTTGTTTGTCTTTTCATGACTAGGTAACTGGTTTAAATGGGATTTAAAAGGCAAAATATTTATACCTTATTACGTCAGTTGCCTTTGAATATGATCTCATATTGACAAGTATTTCACATTTTAGACAAGACAAAATATGAAAAGGACGAGTCAATATGAACCATATTCAAGGCAACTGACATAATAATGTATTTATTGTGCCATATCTACTACTTAGATTCAGATATAATGCACAAGGAAGAGTATAAATCAAATATATAAATTACGATCTGTTATTTCTCTCCAATTTCTTGGTGGGAAACCATTGCATTGCATGAACCTTCGAAATAGACTTAGCCAAAATATGACGAATGGCCTCACTTCCATGAAGACATTGCGGTGGGATAGGATGTCAGTTTGTTTTAGTATGTGTGGCAATAGGAACTGTCCGAATACGGCCTCATATTTCAGTGAGTTCTTTCACTGTATCCAGTCAAAAGTAGTTGTTATGGCATAATAACAGTTAATAAATGTTTAAAACGTTAAAATCAATAATTTTACTTACTGAATTACTTATGTGATTGTGCAAAGACTCTCCTCCACAGGTGATGTCTGACAGTCATTTTCAGGCTTACTTACTCTAAACCTAAATATAACTGCCAGACATCACATGTGGAGGAGTGTTTTTTGGTATAGTTTTTAACTTTGCAGACTTATTACCTGATAATTCAACAGCATTATTTAACCATTCCATAATGTTCAATGCCACAAGTTGATGAGCAACAATATCTTTATGGATAGCTTCACATTTTAATGGTTTCTTTCCATTACGAGATGTGCAAGTCTAAAGTTAAAGGGAGAATTCTAAAATCAATACTTAAGTGCATTGATTCAATGAACGTGATTAATTTTTGAAGTGATAAACTTGTATTTCTAGACAAACCGTTCACTGGGTCAAATTAGATTTACATAAATAGCCTGTTTATATAGCAAAAGGCTGCCGCTGAACAAGTATAGCTATCCTCAGCTATGTTGTAATTAAGAAAACAAAGAACTGCAAGTTCGGCAACATAACACATAAAACATAAAACCCTTTTTGAAAGCTAATTTAGCCACTTTTGGCTTCCTTAAATTTTTGACTTTATTTTGATCACTCCATCAACAGTGTTATCTCTTGGTGGCAAAAAGATTTTTCAATTTTAGAAATTACTACATACAGATCCAAATTGTGAGATCCATTGTTACTGCACATAATCCGACTATATTTTTTAAATATTTCAGTGCTCAAACTAAAAGCAACTAGTCACTGTAGTGGAGTGTTTTTTAGCATAGCTTCAGGCTTCAGTTCAAATCTATCATCCACAATGATTATTAGTTATTTCTAGCACTGTATTTTACAATTTTACCACGTTCAAATTAACAACTACAGAGAATAATACCAAGTCAATAATCTATCACTTGTGAGCTCACAGTGGTCAAAATAAGTCTGAAGCTATGCTCAAAAATCCCTCTTCCTCAGTCAGCATAACAAAATAGGAAAATAATTAGGAGACCATCACTTGCAATCCCTAAAATATGCCTGTCTGACTTCACCTATACAGGAGTGTTTTTGAGCACCAAAAGCATAATGTCAGACAGATATAGGGCTTCCATAATAGAGCAACATCGCAGTGCCCTTGTTTCATTTAAAACATAAGGTCAACTTTCACCTACCCTGCAAACAGCAACAACCTTTTGACATTCTGCAGATTGATGTGCATAAATCGCAGAACGGCCTTCTTTGTCAACAATTGTTGCAAAATGAATAGCTTGCTTTGGTGTGCATTTAATAGCAGTTTGTAATGTGTTGATTACCTAAAATTTTATAATGTAGTGAGAAGTTAAAATAGTCTGCTGTGTTCAGAATAAGAGCAAAACAGTAACTGTGGAGCTTTAGGCTACAAGTGGTTATTTACTCTTATTTCGACCACTACATAGTGAATAAATTGTTATTATTTTGAACACTAAAAACATGCTTCTAACATTATTTCGTACTCCCAAAAAAACAAAGTGATTTGACGATAAAAAGTTTACTGACCTGGCATTACCTGTAGAAGAATGTTCCTAATTATAGTCTTCAGTTGCAAAGCTGAAAACTATACTAAAACAATTTCTGTGCATGTGATATCCAACAATTATTTTGAGGCTTACTCACCTCATCATATGTATGAGATTCATCGTTGAACAACATAACAATGTGAGATTTATCAGCACTTGATCTAATAAGTAAATAAGATCAAACTTTAAGGTTTGCGTCAAAAAATAGAACTTATAAAGAAGATTATTATACTCAATGCCAGGCCTCTGAATTCACGATGGCATTCTGTGGAGGAGCATCAAACGGCTGCAAATGAGTCTCCACAGATGCTCCTCCACAGAGGAATGCCGACGTGAATTCAGAGGCCTGCAATGCTATTTCGTACCGAAGAAC
>JAULBZ010009349.1:0-10074 GCA_032360805.1 Neoturris breviconis
TAATCGAAATTTAAGTCTTTTTGCCTAATTTGAAATTCGGAATTTTTGCACAAATTTCACCTTGTCTCAAATATTTATGTATGGGATTGTAGGATCATTTTGAAAAAAAGTTTCTTTCGAAAACTAGGGATAAGTTTCCCCTAGCAACCATATTTGCAACCATATAAATGTTTGGCAAAAAAAAAAATTAAAATAAAAGATTTTTCTTTTTCAAAAATCAGCGCCACATGGGGACTTGATTGGAATACAGGAGCTAATTCTGGACTGGAGACTAATTCCAGAATTTGCGGTATTATGTTAACGCTTGTTCAACTTTGTCTATTCTGTACCTAAAAACATATATCTCTTCTCATAGATATAATTCATTCTGTTATGCACTATATTCCCATATGAGTATCCTGTCCCATTTCCGTCATATTGTACCCTTCTCTTTCACATAGCATAATCCTCCGAATATAAGCTTAACAACATATGAAACCATTATCACATTCTTCTATTGTTTTATGAGCCAAATGAAGCTTTACACATGCCAATACACGACTTATTATCAACGTCAAAAAGAGTTCGTATTGGCGCCACGACGTCTTTGCGGCGTCTTTGCGACGTTGATAAGACGTCGCGTGCCCACTCGGACAGGTCCAGGACTATAACAAGGCTGTCAAAACAACACTAAAACATTTACCTTCGCATAATCATATTTTCATCGCTATACTTCTATTATTTGATGAACCATTTGTTTATTAGTTGTTGGACAGTTGGAACCTGCTAACTTATAATGTATGTTTAAAATGTCTTTAAACCCTTATGTTACTTTTTATTACCACATAAGTTTTGAATCATTTCCGACTTCCGAAAGAATAATATTTATTTTTATAACTCATTTCAAAAGATGTCGTCATTTTATTTGTTCGTTATACGATACACCATAATGCTAATCCTAATCCAATCCTCATACTCAGGCTCTAAAAATGTATAGTCCTCCTTAGGTGATTCCTACTAGCTTTCTTTCCATTCTCATGGTTTTTAACAAAAGCTGAAAGTTAGTTCTCTTCGCTTCTCCTTTATACGCATAAGGGCTCTTTGCATATAGAAAAGCTGTACTGTACTGTACAAATTGTTGTCCGATTTGTTGTCTGATGAGAGATGATGCATAGTGTTATATTATGTCCTGATAAAAAGTTCAAACACGCCTTCGCATATCACGGTACAAACTGTTTTATTGGAATGTTTGATTGGATATTTGTTTGATTAGGTGTCGAATAAATGGCGTCAATGCGGGCAAATAAAAGGTTGAAATGTCAACGAGTAGTTTTATAGTCAAAATAATTTAATACTGGGAACGAGGTTGTTGGTACTCGACTTAAAATTATTTTTAAGTCAAAGCAGCAATGACTTGGTTCTTTGCGGCTAGCTAAAATGACGTGTTTATTATTATTATTATTGTTAATGAAATAACGCTTCCAGTTGTTTTCGTTAATAGACATCTTTGTAGACTAGTTTATAGTCGTTAGTAGGCTTAATCCAAAAAGCGGGAAAGATATCAGGGTTAATCGGGAAATCGGAGTGCCGTAATGAAAACGAGAAGAGAGAGAACAAGTTAGTTAGTTCTCTTCTCTTTTAAGTATAAATTTAATCATAAGCGAGTCACAATTTTTAAGCGAAATTTTTATAACGACGGCCTGCTAGTCTAACATCTTTGTTGAAAACACTCTTAAACCCACGCTAGATAACTATACCTAGTCAAAACAACGACGACTAGCATGTTTTGATGTGTATAAAACGCCATCTGACATCATCTGATCACAGTGTGTGTTTACTTGAGTATATCTTCCTAGTGAACAAAAACTAGCTCAAAGTCCGCAGTAAAGACGCTAGAACAACATCTTACTGAGTTATTTTAAACCATTCATCTTACTGGGTTCCTGCATATTTGTACGAATAAACTATCTCGCAGGTACCATGGCGGATCAGTTGAAACAACGTCAAAATGGCGACGTGACGTTGAACTGACGGATCCCAATGAGCAACGTAAAAAATGTTGTCTCTCAAACAACATCATAATAAAACTCTCTAGATTTTAATGAAATGTTTTTATGACGATAGTAATGATACTCAGAGGTTAAAAGGGTGTTTTCAAAATATTTTGAGACATTTTTTGTTTGTGAAGTTAATAGTTATCGGTATAAGAAACTAGAGTGACGTACGTTAAACGAAAATGACCGACAAGGAACAGTTTCTGTCAAAAAGTGAATTTTGCGGTTATTCCTTATCATGATATGAGATATAATAGAACATATAGTTTGTTTTTAACTCGAGTGGTTTAGCCAAATAAATACGATACGTTGTTTTTATATGTATATAATTTGATGAGAGACTAGGGACGAATTAATATGTTCAAAATACAATTGATTGAAGATATTTTTAAAGATACGGACTTATTTGGTTTAGTTGGTAGGCAGGTTAATTAAACTGATAAAATCAAACTTATCAGTTATCTTTCAGCAATTACATACGCCATGTTTACTAAGGTTTAGAACAAACAATGAAGTGACAATATTACACGTGGGATTTTAAAATGACAATAAAACTGTTACGAAAAGCCACGTTATTCATACGAAAGTATAAAACTTTATTTGAATAATAACAGTACATTTAAACTGCGAGGGTTTTATGTATTACGACACGTACCACATGATGGTCAAATGTGCAATTAATCTTTTTTGCCGTCAAACTATTTTATGAGTCTTTTTAGCCACCTTGTTATTTCATCTCCACCTCAAGATGTCACTTAAGGGAAGACGTCGGAACTAAGTTTTAGCAGCCGATACATAGATATTGGAAGAGAGAGAGTACTGGGGAAAAGCTAATATCCACTAAGTGAAACTCCCGTGTGACGTCAATCTCTACCAATGAAATGTATTCTTTTGGCTTTCATACGAAATTGTTCGTCCCGAAGAAACCAATCCATTGCAAGTGCATTGACATAACACACTTCCGCACGGATCCATTTTTGTTGGATTTTGTCAATTTTAGTTGATTTAACAAAAATTGGTTTCGGAGCGAAATTTTGTTCCTTATCAGATAGTTACAACCTGCGTAGACTCACTATCAGTTTCTTAATTATGTATATGTATATGTTATGAAACTAATTGGTAGCGTGTGTCGCGTGGAAACTCTGTCAAATGACAATAATGCAACTTTTGCCATAAAATAAATTAGGTTGAGACAATTAGAATGAGACTTTCCCTTTCTCAGAAGTATTCGCTTAATCACTTATAGAGAGACTTTCTCTTTCTCAGAAGTATTCGCTTAGAGATAACTAGTTTCTTGATTTAGCCTACATACCCGCTGTAAATCTGCTGTTTTACGACCCCCTTTTTAACACATCCGTCTAACAAACGCTCACTATAAAATATTATTTTCTAAACGCGAGAGCAAACTATGGATATACGTCGTTTCATTTTGCTACCCAAATGAGCATACTGTTGTCATACGTCACTTTTTTTTAATTACCATGAGTCACTTCTCATTATTTCTCAATGTATACACTATGATTTACATCCCTTATTTTTACTTCCCATTGGGCAAACTTACGCCACTGCTTCTTTTACTTCCCAATGGGCATACTATAGTCATACGTCGCTTCTTTTTACTTCCCAATGGGCATACTATGGTCATATGTCGGTTCTTTTTACTTCCCAATGGGCATACTATGGTCACACGTCGCTTATTTTTACTTCCCAAATACCATACTATGGTCGTACGTTGCTTCTTTTTACTTCTCAATGGGCATACCTTGGTAGACTAAATGGTTCAAATTGAAAGCTAATCAAAATTATGGCGTGAAGATATCAAGCCTGTAATTGATTATGGCATGGTTATGGTAGGGTATCGTAATAGTGTGGTTATAGTAGCGGTATGGTTGGTAACGGTTTGGTTATGGTAACTGTATGGTTATGGTTACAGCATAGTTATGGTATGGTTACGGTTACAGTAAAAATCCAGTATGGTTACGATATGGTTATAGTATGGTTATAGTTACGGAATGATTACAGTATGGTTATTGTTATTGTTGTGGCTGTGGTTATGATGAGGTTATGGTATGATTATAGTATGATTATGGTTACAGTATGGGTATGGTTATGGTATTGTTACGGTATTAATACGGTATGGTTATGGTATGATTATGGTTACAGTATGAATCCATTATGGTTACAATATGGTTATGGTTACAATATTGTTTTGGTATAGTTATGGTTACGGTATGGTTACAGTATGGTTACGGTATGGTTATGGTATGGTTATGGTATGGTTACGGCATGGTTATGGTTATTGTTATGATATTGTTATGGTTTGCTTACAGTGTATTTATGATTATGGCATGGTTATGGTATGTTTTTGATATGGTTACGGTATAGTTATGTTATTGTAAATGCATGGTTAGGATTATGACATGGTTATGGTAGTGTTATGATTGCGGTATGGTAATAGTGTTGTTATTGTAATGATATGGTTAAATGGTAACTGTATGGTAATGGTCATGGTATGGGTTTGGTATGGTTACGATATGGTTACGATATGGTTACGACATGGTTTCGACATGGTTACGATATGGTTACGATATGGTTACGATATGGTTACGACATGGTTACGATATGGTTACGATATGGTTACGATATGGTTACGATATGGTTACGATATGGTTACGATATGGTTATGATATGTCATGATTATGAACATGGTATGATATGGTTACAATGTGGTTATGAGTACGGTATGGTTATGGTATGGTAAGGGTATGGTTACGGTAACAGCAAGGGTACGGTTATGGTTATGGCAGAATTATGGATATGGTTACAGAGTGGTTACAAAATGTCTATGGAATGGTTACAGTCGGTTGGTCGGTGATTAAATTTTGCTGGTCAGTTAATCAGTTCGACACTGGTCGGTTAGGCGGTGGTTTTGGAAAAAATACAATAATATAATAAAAATACAATAAAAACTCGAATAAGAGTAAGAATCTCCACTGCAAATGATTTTTATATGGAATTCAGATTTTCATATAGAAAACAGAAATTTAAAAAGGAGAGAGAACAGCAAGGAGGTTTGCTTATAGCCGTATTAGGCGGCTGGACTTGATATTTCTCTATTTTGACAATTTGGCAAGCAAGCAAGAAAACGGATAAACTTAAAAGAAGTTTTGTTTCTCTGTATTATTAAATGTATTTGAGAATATTTACTAACTTAATTCACATGCTCTTAAATAGGTACACCAGCGTTAGAAAAGGTGTCTTGTAAATAATGACCAGTAAGTTTGTTCCTTTCATAAGGTGAGGAAGCTGTGAAACCTTGAAACTTAATGCGAAATATGATCCGTTTGAAACTAGACTCTCTATAATTCGACTTCTCCTAATTTAAACACCTCCCTAATTCGAACAAATTCCGTGGCCGGGTTAAAATTCCTTAACAAACTCTCATAGTTAACTTCTCCTAATTCGAACCTTTGAACCTCCATATTTCGAACGATTTTTTCTGTCCCTTGATTTTCTCTCCATAATACGAACTTCAGCCGGTTCTTCGCAATTTGGTGTAGCCATGCTGAGGTCTTTGAAGGGAATGAATCGTGGTGTTGACAAAGAGGAGCCGTGCACTAAAAAAAAGCAAGCTCCTATTACCGATTTCTTCAAAGAAATGAACTGTAGTACTTAAAAATAAGCCTTTTTATTACCAAAAATCTCCCTTGAAGACCAGTAAACCGGTGTGAATGCGCTAGGACTGTATTAAATCGACCATACAGGCATAATTTCACAAAATTAGGTCAACTCCCCTTATTCGAACATTCCATAATTCGAACAATTTTTTAGTCCCACTGCGAGTTCGAAATATAGAGAGTTTGAACTCCATCACATGCGTTGTAACTTAGTGAGATTTGAACTCATACCACATTCCGATCCTGCGGGCTTCAGACTATAATGCATAGTGTTTTTCGAGCACAGTAGGTTAGGGCGCCATTATATTATTCTGGAGCTTAAGAGTCTGTCCAAGACACAGATACTGCAGATAGGATCAGAGCCACTAAAATTCTTATGACAATGATAAAGTAAACCGCATAAGCCACACCAAAGAAAGATTTTGTTAACCAGTCATCATCATAGAGCTGTGTTTAGTCTGGACAGGTTACGAACAAATATTTTCGTTTATTTTCTTTTGGTCTTCTTTCGTTGTTTTTTTTAGTCTTTATGCTTGATGCGACTGCCTGTTCTTATTTGCTGTTCCAATTTCACTAGATTTTTATGTGCAAATCCAAGCTAAAATTATTTAGAACAGCCCGGATTTCAGAGAATTTACAACACACTTAGCCAGAATAGATTAAAAACATTTTTAACTTTTCCCGGTCCACAGTTTGCATTTTTTTCCTTTTGTCGAAGTAAGATTTAACTAGATTATTAATAAATTTAATTTTATGGTTTTATACTAAAACTCCTATATATTTTTTTATTTTTTTTATATTTTCTCTTTATGTAACCCTCAGCAATCTAGTGACCTTATGACTTATGAGCTTGGTTTGGGTAACCAAGAATAAATAAAAAATACGGTAGTTACGTCATCGAATATGCAATAACCAAATTATTACGGCATGGTTATGACATGGTTACGGCATGGTTTTGATTATGGTATGATTATGGTATGGTAACTGTATAGTAAATATCATGGTTGTGTTACGATGTTAATATTGTTACGGTATAGTTAAGGTCTGGTCACGGTAAGAGTATGGTTATGGGAACAGTATGATTATGATTATGGTTTTTGCAGAATTATGGTTATGGTTACGGTATTTTTACAGTATGGTTACAGTATGGTTACAGTATGGTTACAGTATGGTTACAGTATGGTTACAGTATGGTTACAGTATGGTTACTTTATGGTTATGGTATTTTACGGTATGGTATGTTTTTGGTTTTGGTATGGTTGTGGTTTTGGTATGGTTACATTATCGTTATGAAATGGTTATTGTTACAGTATGTTTATGGTTATGGCATGGTTAAGGTGTGGTTATAACATGGTTATGGCATAGTTATAGTATTGTAAAGGTGTGTTTAGGATTATGGCTTGGTTATGGTTATGGTAGGGTTACGGTTACGGTATTAAGTTATAGTACGGTAATAGTGGGGTTATGGTAATGGTATGATTATGGTAACTGTATGGTAATGGACAAGGAATGTTTTGGTATGGTTACGGTTACAATATGAATCCGGTATGGTTACTATATAATTATAGTTGCATTATGGTTTTGACTATGGTATGGTTATTGTATCGTTGTGATATAGTTATGCTATGGTAACGATATGGTTATGATTACGGTATGGTTATGGTAAGGGTTTGGTTATGGTAACAGTAAGACTATGGTTATGGTTATGGTTATGGTAGGGTTATGGTTATAGTTATGGTATGGTTACGGTCAGTTGGTCGGTGGTTATTTTTTGCTGGTCGGTTAATCGGTTTAACACAGGTTGGTTGGATGATGGTCGATGGTTTTGGAAGACACCAACCTCTTTTATCACAATGCAATAACCCGAATACGGTTAAGAATCTCCATCGCAAATGATTTTTATGTAGCATTCTTTAGAAAAGAATATTTGGGGAAAAAATATAAAGGTGAGAGCATTTATAGCAAGTAGTTTTGCTTATAGCTGTATTAGATGGCTTAACTGAAACTTTCTTTGTTTTGACAATTCAGCTTAAGCATATTCCGCCAGTTGTTATATCATCTCCACAATTTGGCCACATAAACAACTACACGATAGATTGAGATGCATCAAAAGCGAGATTGTTCACGCCGGATCTCCACTAGACGAAAACGTTCGCACGAATTCTAAATGACGCTTATTACCTTGGCTTTTTCAACCAATGTGACGGCTTAATTTCGAATTTGCGAGAACGGATATGCCTGGTAGAGATCCGCTTCAAGTTCCTATCAGACGAAATTCGAAATTCATATCTTCGTTTTGGTGAGTATAAAATACCTAGTTGTAATGTGTCTGAGAAGCAACGAAAATGTGATCTGTGGAGAGATAAACCCTTTTCGAGCGGAACAGACATGAAGTTCATAAATTTTTTGACTAGCAACGTGGAAACAAGATGGATCACTGTAACTAGACCGACAAGGGCATTGCACAGTAACAATTTTGAAGAGCATCTTCAGAGGAATGAATTGTGACTCTTTTCTCTTTTGCACATATTTTCAAAGTAAAGATGTCGAAGACCATGTATGGAGAATTTAACTACAATCGTTGTAATAAATATTATTAGTAAAGCTGAAATTCCCTCAAATTTGAAATTCGAACTCAGACAAAAAGTCTTGGATTTATTGATTAGCACGACGAATGGCGCTAAAATCCAAATTTGTTCTAAGAGCCTGAGTACTAGGCTGCTACAACCCCTCACATAGATATGAAAGTGAAATTTGTGCAAAACATGCGATATTTTTTTCCCGCCTAATTGAAATCAACCATAGTAAGTCCGAAGTCTACCTGCTAAATCTCTACGAGATAAATCTTTATGACATTCCCGTCGTCGTTCTCCGCATCTTTCTTTCACTTGTGGCGTCGAAAATTTGTCAAAATTCGCATCTTGTTCAAAACCAGTACCTTGTGTTCTCTTTATTTACTTAGTGTCTTTATTGTTATTGCAGAAAAGGGTCCATAAATATTTCCAGAGCAGAGCCCAAAAAGTTTGGTTCAATCGCAAACATAAACACTGCTTTTCTATTCACATATACCCTAGGCGACCACGCTCGGTATGAGGTGGGTATCCTGACTAGTCAAAAATTGTTGAGAGATAACGTGCTCGGTATGAGGTGGGTATCCTGACTAGTCAAAACTTGTCGTGAGATAAAGTGTTTGGTATGAGGTGGGTATCCTGACTGGTCAAAACTTGTTGAGAGATAACGTGTTCGGTATGAAGTGGGTATCCTGACTAGTCAAAACTTGTCGTGAGATAACGTGTTCGGTATGAGGTGGGTATCCTGACTAGTCAAAACTTGTCGTGAGATAACGTATTTGGTATGAGATGGGTATCCTGACTAGTCAAAACTTGTCATGAAACAATGTGTTCGGTATGAGGTGGGTATCCTGACTAGTCAAAACTTGTCGTAAGATAATGTGTTTGATATGAGGTGTTATGCAACAGCTTATACCTGTAAACCATAATAAGATCTGCTCCATAATCGGATCGTTTTATTTTTTGTTGTAATTGTTTGTATCTTCAGAGGAAAGTAAAATTCTCAATACCGAGATTGGAAGTCTTTGTTGCAAAGGAGTTTTTAAATGCTCAAATCACATATCATACAGTGAATATTTGTTATAACGAACACGGCTTGTAACGAAAGTATCCTCGGTTCAGAGTTAAAGAAATCTCATAGATTACTTTGCTTTTAACGAACACTTTATTATATCGAACTGTATCTTCATGGTGAAAATTCACTAGAAATATAACAAGCTTTTTGCTGAACTAAGCATTTTACTGCGATGAATTTCCTTTGTATTTCCCATTTCAACTCATTATTTTTCCTAGTAGTATGACAGTACCAAAAGAGACAAAAAGCCCTGGGAACGAGTTTGGGCTATTTAAAAAATACCATTTTTTAACGTACCCCCGTTATTTCGAACCACATTTGCCGGTCCATTGAGGGTTCCCCGTATTGTCATCTTAAATTACGAATTAGAAATTGTACCGGTTGTGATCCACAAGAAACGCTCTTACAGCCAAAACACATCGTTTTCTTCAGGAAAGCAGACTAGCGGGCCGTCGTCATAAAAATTTCGCTTAAAAATTGTGACCCGCTTATGATTAAATTTATACTTAAAAGAGAAGAGAACTAACTCTCTCTCTTCTCGTTTTCATTACGGCTTAAAGGAGAACTAACGACAAGAAATTACCTATACTTTTTTGTAGATAAAAACATTCCATTGTAGTCAAACATACAGGAAATAAAAAAATATTTACTTATTTTTAATAATATAGCCTTAAAAAGGGGCTTTAATTGCCCTCGTTTATCGCCATTACGCACCACGG
>JAULBZ010009351.1:0-10073 GCA_032360805.1 Neoturris breviconis
GTAAAAATACTGAAATAGAGATCAGCTAGAAAATAAGAACACCTATTTCTCAGAACACCTCCCATTGGCTGCTTCTGTACATGGACCTTATCCTGAGATTTCGCATTATATATGATATCTTTCCTAGCAACTGCAAATTGTTAAAGCGTGAATTACCTTTGTTTTACTTCTATTGTGTATTGGATAGCAACACTTAGAATTAAATATCTAATATATAAAGCTTTTTAATAATTGAAAGTTCATACACGGTGAGCAAAAACCTGTTCAAAGTCCGCAGTAAGCACGCTAGAACAACGTCTGGGTAGTGTAAAAGACAACATGAAAGACTACCTAATACAATCCTGTATATTTCCGTATTCGGACGTGTATAACAAATACCTCCATATATGGTTCGTATATTACCCTATTTGGTAATACACAGTCCATATACGGAGCTACCTGTGACAGTATTTCACGCTTAACTTATCGAAATGTTACTACGTTTAGGATACACTTGAAGAGATGCGTTGGAAGGAACTGGAAAGAAGTCGAGAAAAAGCAACGAAACTTCACTTACAAACTGTTACTATGGTTACATCGAGTAAAAGCAAATTAGTTGCAAGTTAATTCAATGAAATATACGTATATATTATCGGTGAGGGAGGGTGATGTGTCAATGAATTTACAGACGATTGGTTTATTTTAATCATGATTGTAAGATCGTTGAATGTTCTTCTTCGCAGATACCATTTTTTAATTGTTAAATAGTAAATAAATGTGCTTAAATTCAAGTTGCGCAATGGGCAAAACTTGTTCAAAGTCCTCAGTAACAACGTTTGTTGTTCTAGCGCCTTTACTGCTGACTTTGAACAAGTCTTTGCCCATTGGGTGTTATACATTGAGACCGACACCTCTATGTGAACATTCATTAAGCTTGGGTCCCTTGGGAACATTTTTAAAACTTTATAGTGCCATTCCTCTAAAAGTAGATACAGCTATTTTGCTGCGCTTATATATTGTATATATGTATTTATTAGTTTCGAACGTTACTATAAATTATTTGAGCAAAAATTACCTGTGGAGGAGTGTTTTTGAATAAAGCTGAAAACTACACACGAACACATTCCTTGACTTGGTTCCTATTAAACAACAACAGCTAACTATTTGTCTCGTCGGTAGTTTCCCTACGTCGCACCACGTCAATGTCGAAAAGATGTTGTTTTGACGTTGTCAACTAAATATTTGGAGACAGTATCGCGATGTTGATGTGTTGATTTACACTCTGTGCTTGGTACACCAATGGTCGAACGATGTTTAAAAACAATTGAAAAGCAGTAAATCTGGTGTCATTTGCAACCTCGTTCCCAGGGCTTCCGGAAGAGGCGCGAAGCTTCGCTGCTATTTCGTATTTCGAAAAGGCAAGAAACCCTGTGAACGAGGTTGTGTCACGATTATGTGGGCTAAGGGAGAGATATTTACATTGTAATATATTTTTATATGAAACCATGTTTTGTTCCTCTGCCGTTTAAAATTTTGCTTGCAACTGGTTACCATAGACTAGTTTAATCTTTAGTTTGCCTCTTCCACAGACCAAGTTTGATACTTCCAGAATATCTCACATGGTCTATTTTTTTCTGCAGAATTTCTTTTTCATGGTAACTTTGGTACCATTATTAATTATTATGCCGCAATGAAGAGTTGAATCAAGCATATTTTAAATAAATCAATCAATAATCCACAAATTATCGTACATTAATGCATTTCGTGTTAATGAATTCTGATGTCATATAATCCCGCGCAGTGCCAAACAATAGTTTTTTAACAATTTGCCGTATATAAGCTTCTATTACTCGGTTTCGCTTACACGGTCTAGTGGACAGTACAAAGATATAGAAACTCTTCTTTAGTATGTCTGGCTGTAGTCTGTGTAGTCGTAATTTTACGAGAATCGCAGTGCTTAAGACTTGCCGCCGTAAATCTAGCCCGGTTTACATTACCCCATGAATATGTTTCGGTTTACATCGGCTGCAAGTCTATGTTGGTGTGTGCTGTTTAGCAACGCGAATTATGTTTTGTCGCACGGCAATATTTGCTCTTGTTATGGTCTAGTGAACAATATAATCACGAGATAGATATTTTCCGGAATTGTCCGGATTATTATATAGTAAAATAGAAAAGAATAAATAGAACGGACTTTTGTCCAAAAACAATAGTTTCAGAATGAAAACATTACTGTGTTTGCTTCTTTTGATCGATCGAAAGATCTTGATCCATAGACTCATTTTCATTTGAAAGTTATTGTTCGACCGTTTGCTGAATAATAGCTAGCGTGTCTTACCTGTACGTTTATGAAGACGTGTAATGCTCAAAATGATCCTCAAATATCTCGTTCTTGAAACGTTCGTTCATTCATTCCATACCGGAAAGAAGAAGAAAGAGAAGGAAAAATGAAGCTGCATATATTTTTGCTGTGTTTGGTCTTTGGAATTGCTAATTGTAAGTCATCATTTTATATATATTTATACATTGATTGCACTTAGATCCTTTGCTACATTTAAAAATGAGAAAATAGGATTAAAATTAATTGCCAAGTGGGGAAAAACGTGTTCAAAGTCCGCGGTAAAGACGCTAGAACAACGTTGAAAACGTTGTTCTAGCGCCTTTTCTGCGGACTTTTAAAACATTTTTGCCCACTGGGTAGCTTCTTTGAACGGCGTAGTCAACGATTTTAATTGGATACTTCTATGTATAACGCTCTCCTTCCCAGTGTTGGAATCATGATTTCCATAGCACAGTTACGTAGTTTTTGTCACGATAAGATACATCGAGACATATCATTTATTTTAACTTTATATGTCGTTTTGTGTTATTAGGTGTTGAATGGAAAAGTTTAGAAGAGGCTTTAACGGAAGCTAAGAAAGAGTAAGTATCTCGATATAAAATTGGTTTATCTCCATAATGATAATCTCAGCTTTATAATAAGGAGTAAAAATGTGTTCAAAGACCGGAGTAAGTACGCTAGAACAACGTTGAATGGTGTTGTTCTAGTGTCTTTACTGCCGACCTTGAACAAGTTTTTACCCACTTGGCAGTATTCCAATTCTCAGTATTTGAATATGCCAGTATTTTGTTTTTTACGTCGCATATCGACATATTCACAAATACATGAAAACAAGGCGTTGGCTGTTCAAAGTAGAAACTTGTTGCAATGCAACAACACGTGCGTAGGTCTATGTTGTAGGTTAATTCGTATTCAGAGTACTAATATAAACAAACTTTATTTTTCAGTGAGTCGTTGGTTTTGTTTTATATGAGTAAAAGTAAATGCAAACCTTGTAAAAGTAAGAAATTTATTAAGGTTTGGATATATATTGTCCATTGGTACGAATTGACGTCACATGGCGTGTGACCGTCAATTTCTACCAATGGAATGTCTTCTTTTCGAAACATTACTACATTATTTTTAATGACCTTTGATCCACTCTCCTCTGCAGAGGCTGAGTACGTGGAAGACAAAAATGGGAGGCGAGGGCCGAGTCTGGAAGCGCTCCGCCTTTTTCAGATTTCTTTTTTAACTTTTTTGTGGCACTTCACCGCAGATATTTTGCGCACGTAAGACTCTGCGAAGGAGAGTGCCCTTATCATGATGAAAGTTTACAGCCTTGAAATAATTATTTCAAATCAATTCGGAATACTAATCACTGTGAAGGAGTATATAGTTAAGCTATAAATCCTTGAAATATGATGAATAATCACTCCTCCACGGTGATTACTTATCCTTATTCCAAGCACTACAACTCTTAAAGTTACAACTCTTAACAGTCATATATATTGGTAGAGATAAGTCTTCTCTTCTATCACACTCTCATCCGTGGTGTTTACTTCATGTCTTATTTATTTGTAGAACTAAATGAACAATTTGAATCTTCAACAGAATTTGCTGAGCTCAGCCAAAAGTTCGCTTTGGCGAAAGCTGTGGTAAGTTTAACACAATTAATCTTCTCTGTAGTGATTTTTCATGATATTCCTTACTTCAGTGACAATGACAGTAGTCGAAATAAGAGAAAAATAATCACAGTGGAGGAGTGATTATTAAGCATTGCTTCAGGCTACAAAGCCTGAAGCAATGCTCAAAAATCTCTCCTCCACAGTGATTACTTACTCTTATTTCGATTACTGAATAACTACTACTCATTATACGGCAGTTATGGCGTATTGTTTCAGCGACATCTTTTCGACGTTGTTTAGACGTCAAGTGGCTGCAGGGCAGAGAAAGCAATGTGTTCACTTCATTCCACAGAAAACAACGAATAAATACCCTTTCATTAGGTCTAAAATAACTTTCTTTTTGTTGTTGTTTTTTTAGGACGAATTACCGACATCTGAAGAATTTAAACTAGATGGAAAATATGTCCCTAAAATTGTGTTCTTAAGTATGTTTTATAGCGTATAAGATTTTATTTTACAAACAAATCCGTCAAGTACCGTCGTCACAATGCAGAATCAACCAACTATTATGATTTAACATGGATTATTCTCTCTTAGTTCTCTCTTGACTTGTTAACCAACTAGCTTAGTGAAATCACGTAAAAATGCCATAATAATTCGAACGGTCGCTATGCATATGTTTGAATGCTTTTGTTTGATGACTCTATCGAAGATATACATTGATCCTACACACGGAAGTGATTTTTTTTTATCCATTATTTGGTTACTTTAGATCAAAACAATGTTGTACTTAAAGATGTGATCAATGCTGATGCTAAAAGTGAAAAAGCAAAATATTTCTACAATAAAATTGAACATGGTAAGGAATTACGCATTGTGTTGGACGAGTTCTGAAATATTCCCTAATGTTGCAGTATTGTTTTATCTGTAGCCTTAGTAACACGTGCGTATTGTCAATTCTTCGAATAAGAACAAATAATCACTGTAGAGGAGTGATTTTTTAAGTATAACTTCAGGCTTTATAGCTCTCCTTTACATGGTTTATTTGCACTCATTTTAAGCGCTGATTGTCTGGTTGTCGAAACCCAGTTGGCAAAAGCTTGTTCAAAGTCAGCAATAAAGACGCTAGAACAACGTCGAACGAAGTTGTTCTAGCGTCTTTACCGCTGACTTTGAATAAGTTTTTGCCTACTTGGTATTATACCACTACTGGGCACACGGCGTCTAATCAACGCCGAAAAGACGTTTAGACGCGAAAACGACGTTTTTTCGACGTTGATTAGTCGTCGAGTGCCTACAGAGCTGTTGTTTTCTTCATAATGAAAAAAGAAGTCAAATGAAGAACATGTATTGAGAAAATTTCGAAGTCTGAAATGTGAAGCCAGATGCTTATTTATTTATTTATTTTTAATTTTAGTCTTGAAGAGTATGCAAAAAGCTTTGGATATTTCAAACTTAGATCATGGTAAGGATACGAAGAAGAGTGTTATGTCAACGAGCTTGCAATTGATTGGTCACTTTCTATCGAATCAACCAATTGGAAGATCATTGACTAAGTACCCTGCTCTGCAAATGTTTGTTATTCTTGTTGTTGTTCTTGTTGTCAAGCTTGAATATAACTGCTGATATCACCTGTAGAGGAGTGTTTCTTGATTATAAAACCATAGCTAAAAACACTCCTCCGCAGGTAATGCCCAGTCAGCAGTAATATTTAGGATTGCTTTTTGTTTTTGTTATTTGCATGATCATGATTTATACTATTTTTTTTGTAGGTTTTGGAAAAGATTACTTGTGGTATGATTACGAAACTGGTCTTGAAGCAGCGAAAGAACAGTAAGTCATTTTATACGAAAACTTCCTTGATAAATTTATTTTGTAAGCCTGAAGCAATGCTTAAAAATTCCTCCTCCACAGTGATTATTTCCTCTTATTTCGAACACTGGAAGCAATGCTTAAAATAAGAACAAATAATCACTGTGGATGAGGGACTTTATAGCCTGAAGCTATGCTAAAGAAATCACTCCTTCACAGTGATTATTAGTTCTTACGACGTGCATTAACCCTTTCAGTATGGGAGAGTGGGAGAGGGGGTTAGTGGAAGGGGTGTTCTTATTTACAACATGAATTGGTTTGTTGATTAAACCTAAATATGACTGCTGGGCATTACCTGTTGTGGAGGAGGGTTTTTAGCATAGACTCAAAAAAACGACACTTCCTATACGGATCATAATTGTCAGTTATTATCAGACTACCTGGGAGTATATACAATAGGGCCTGAATAACTCCTACACTGGGCGAAAAAATGCAAAAAGAAAACATTCCATCGGCGTGTGATACGAATTTCTACCAATGGAATGTCTTCTTTTCGCTTTCGCGCGAATTGTTTTGCTTAGTTTAAAGCCACCTATACTGCGTGTTGTTATTACACAGACCGTATATGGAGATATCAGGGTGTCCTTATATTCGGAAGTTTTTCATGACACGTGGTTAAATCTTCTCTTTCTAGAAATAAACCAATGTTGATGATTTTCCACCAAGATTGGTGTGGTGCTTGTCAACGTAAGTTTGTTTATTTTAAATATTGTCTGCGGAGAAGATTGCAGAGTCAACAGTCTTGTATTTGACTGGTTGGTTAATTATATGTTGCTGGGATAGGGCTTAAAATAATTTTATATAGAAATACAGTGTCGAAAAAAGAGTGAATCATCACTGTGGAGGAGAGATTTTTCATAATATTTTCAGCCGAACTGGCTGAAAATATTTTAAAAAAATTCTCCTCCACAGTGATGATTCACTCTTTTTTCGACACTGTATTTCTAATACTATTTGCGTTTATGTCGATTCTTACTTTGTTAATACTTGTTTATAGGTTTAAAGCCAAAATTTGCTGAATCAGCTGAAATCAAACAATATGCATCAGAATTTATCATGATTAACACCGATGTAAGTTTGTCTTTTCAAATATATATATTTTTTTATCCCTGTCTCGACGATTCAGATTCCTTGCAGGCCCTCGACGTCTAATCAACATCGGAATGTCGCTTGTGTTAACGTCTAGACAATGTCTTTTCGACGTCGAGTGCCCACTGGTGTCCTTGTTGTTTTGAAAAAGGTTTATTACGTTTTATTTGTACTTTAGGCTGAAGAAATTGTAAAAGGAGAAAAATACAAAGCTGATGGAGAGTACTATCCTAAAATAGTATTTCTTGGTAAGCCTTGATACATTCAGAACATCAGAACCCACCAAGAGTTTTAGCTAGTTGAAATATATGTGACCAAACAGTACTTGTTGTTTATCACTGGTCGAAATATATAGTGTCTGTGGAGAAGAGTGCTAGCCATATCAATGAACTTTTAATAAAATGATTCTAACGTGAGCAGCGCTTAAAATAAGAAGAAATAATCACCGCGGAGAAGGGATTTTAGAGCATTGCTTCAGGCTACAAAGCCTGAAGTTATAAACAAAAATCCCTCCTCCACAGTGATTGCTCTTATTTAAAGCACTGAGAGTGATCGAAATAAGGGTAAATAACAACAATGGAGAAGGGATTTTTGTAGTTCAAGCTTTGTAGCCTTAAGCTATGCTTGGACATCACCTGCGGAGGAGTGTTTGAGTTATACTAAAAAACACTCCTCCACAGGTGATGTCCAGCAGTTATATTCAGGCTTGCCATTGGGTTTATATGTTCTTACCTTGTTCTTTCTTGTTACTTTCTAGATAGTAATGGTGATCATTATGCTAATGAATGGAATCATGGAACAAAACATTCACATGTATTACATTATTATGGAGATGGAGCAGATTGTAAGTATATTATTATGGAGATAAAAAAAAAACTTGAGAAGAGTGTTGTGTCACGACAAGCTTGAAAATAACTGTCGGACATCACCTGTGGATGAATGTTATTGGACATTCGGATATCACCTGTGGAGGAGTGTTGTTGAACTTGAAACCTTTTTTGAACCAGTTATACTCAATCTTACACATTTGACCAAATTTCCGATACTACCTGATTTTTTTCCAGTTATTTTCCAGTTTAACGTACCACCCAGTGGGCACGCGACGTCTGAACAACGTCGCAACAACGTCGTCGCTTTGACGTTATTGGGACGTTGTTTAGACGTCGTGTGCTGGCAGGGCAATCCTGATATTAACCTCTACTTCTTTTGTATTTAGTATCTAAATCAATGGAACGTGTTATAGCTAATCGTAGTTTGATAATGGGTAAAGACAATGGTATGACATTTCTTTCATTTGTTAGAAACCATCTCTGCCGACATGCGACGTCTTATCAACAACGAAAAGATGTCGATTTGACATTTAGACGTCAATACGTGCTAGAGTTTTTCATTCTTTGTCTATTTGAATACGTAGCCATGTAAATTATAAAATATACTGTCGGTTGTTGATGACTAATACTTTTGTAAATCATAATGCATAAACAGCCGGCAAAAACCTGTTCAAAGTCAGCAAAATAACGTTAGAACAACGTTCTTTGAACGTTGTTCTAACGTTATTTAGCTGACTTTGAACAGGTTTTTGCCGGCTGGGTAAACTACCTAACACGACCACTTACATATATGGGCTGTGTATTGTCATATATGGTTATAAATAGCCCGTGAGGTAGACTTCTACGGCTCGTTTCGAAAAGAATACAGCGCTTGCAACCTCTTTCCCAGGGCTTCTTCTCTTTTGCGTCGAGAGAGAAGAAGCCCTGGGAACGAGGTTGCAGCGCTTGCTTTTATAAATTGTGATAAAGAACCATATAAATATAAACCCAGTGGCACGCTATGACTTATCGACGTTAAAATGACGTCATGTAATAATAGTGAAATAATGCTGACGTTGCACTTTTTATTTTGATTACAGGTTTCGGTAAACGTATTAACTGGATTAAATATGAACAAGGTTTAAGAATATCAAAAGAAGAGTAAGTATACAAGCCTTATAGTTACTACCATCACCTGTGGAGAAGTTTTTTTGAGCATAATTCTCAGTTTTTCAGCTGAATAACTGTACTTAAATACACTCCTCCATAGGTGATGTCCAGCAGTTACTTTTAGACTTAAAAGTTATATTTATTTTCCTAGAAATACTCTTTCAGTGGTCGAAATTTGAGTGAATAATCACTGTGGAGGAGGGATATTTGAGCATAGCTTCAGGCTTCAAAGCCTGAAGCTATGCTCAAAAACCACCCCTCCACTGTGACTATTTGCTCTTATTTCGACCACTGCTTTTCTGCATCTAATAGCTTTGAGAAACTGGTTCATCAAAACAGTCCTCTTCTCGTAAATACAGTATTCCAATTCGCTGATTTTTCTGGACAAAGGACAATATATGATGGTCTAGTTTTCAATCGGAATGATTTTCATTATTATTGTTTACAATTTTAGGAATAAACCAATGATGTTATTGATACACAAATCGTACTGTGGAGCATGCAAAGGTATGTTATTGAAATAATCTAGTTTTGATACAGAGTGTCACCAATTAAGCTGGAATTTCAAAATACCTAAAAGATCTAGTATCACCTGTGGAGGAATGTTTTGTTTGGTGTGTTTTTTTAACTGAAAACTATACTCGAATACACTCCTCCTCCGGTAGTTATTTTCAATTTTCCCTACAGTTTGTGCAGAAACGTTACAGTGTTCGGAATAGGAACAAATAATCACTGTGGAGGAGTGATTTTTGAACATTGTTTCAAGCTTTCTTGTCTGAAGCTACGCCTAATATTACTCCTCCGCAGTGATTATTTACTCTCATCTCAAGTACTGCATTAATTATAAATCGCTATATTACTTTTCTCTAGCTTTGAAACCGAAATTTCGAAATGACAAAGAATTACAAGAAATGAGCAAGCAATTTGTCATGGTGAATGTTGAGGTATGCGCACCTGAAAATATTTGCCACCCAACGGGCAAAAAACTTGTTCAAAGTCTGCAGTAAAGACGCTAGAACAACTTTGAAAACGTTGTTCTTGCGTCTTTAGTGTTGACTTTGAACAAGTTTTTGTGAACCTGTGGAGGGAGTATTTTTTGAGTTGAGCTTGTTATCTGTATTTAACAACACTTAAGGCCGTTTTCCATTAGAGTAAAATTCCGCGCGGAATTCAAATGAAGACATTCCATTAGTAGAAATTGACGTG
>JAULBZ010009352.1:0-10073 GCA_032360805.1 Neoturris breviconis
AAGATTTAATCAAATGTTTTTTCCAGTTCTAAAAACAGAATACAATAACATGAACTCTCCAAAAAGAAATAAGCTGTTTGTTAACACAAACACCTATCTCTGTTTAAATATACAGTACCAGTTCAGAATTATGTCTAGTCTGTCTATTAATTCAATATATCAGTTAAAAATTTGGTACTGGAAATCTGGCCTGATTGAAAATCGACAACGTAATGATACACTAAAAAGAATTGTATGCCAGATGTAAAAGAAGAAGAATCTGTCCTCAAATAATTATTTCAGCAAAATTATCCTCAAATAATTAATTAATTTTTTCACTTGATAAGCTTGTCCTCAAATAAATATTTTACTGTCTAATTGTTTCTTGATAACTTAGTCCTCATAGAATTATTAATGTTAGAAATAAGAGCAAATAATCACTGTTGAAGAGGCTGGAAAATCCCTCTTCCACAGTGATTGTTTGCTCTCAAACACGGATCATTATATTGATTAACTTTGCATTCTCAGGAGTCTCTATATAATTCATCATCTTACATCATCTCCTCCATTTATAGTATTGTGACATAACGGGCAAACATTCGAAGTATCACCATCACTTGCATCTAAAAATACATATTCTGTGGTAGTCGAAGAGTAATAATCACTGTGGAGGAGTGATTTTTCAGCATAACTTCAGACTTTCTAGCCTGAAGCTATGCTAATAAAAATCACTCCTCCACAGTGATTATTTGCTCATCGCAGCATAGGAATATTCAACAGGCTTAGCTTGTAAGAAACTCTTACTTTACAATTTAATGATGTAAATGTTTTTTTGGTGGATTCTACTTCTTTGGTAAGTGTATAAAACTTTTGCAAGTTGAAATTTTGCAGTTTTTCGTAAAACATCAGAGTTTTCTGTTTGAAAGGTTTTTAGTCAACTTGCCAAACCACATTGAAACTTCTTTCTATAGAAGTTAATGCTCCATAAAGACCCATCCACCCACTATCCACTTTTGTTGTTTGCTGTTTTTTTATTTTAAATTAAACTATCAAATTAAAAAAGATTATAACATAGACAAGATAAACAAAATACCCTGTGGTCAAAAACTTGTTCAAAGTCCGCAGTAAAGACGCTAGAATAACATTGAACGACGTTGCTCTAGTGTTTTTATTGCGGACTTTGTACAAGTTTTTGCACACTGGGTAACATTTGTGAAGATAGACTCAATATAAGTTTCTTTAGAACAGTGCGGAGGTTCGTAGCCTAAAACCTACAATAGTTATATATTTCTTCTTAGGATCATTTAAAGCACCATGGGATCATACCTTTACATTGTTTGGTATCTAGATGTTGTTTTTCATCAGCACGTTTGATAATAGTACCACATACTTTACATTTTGTATATTCATCTTTCTTTTCACATTCACTTAGTAAATGTTCATTCATGCTAGAAATTTCTACAACCTAAGAAATCAAAGAATAACATCTACGGAGGAGCTTAAAATAAGAACAAAGTATAGAAGAATGATTGTGAGCATAGTGGTCAAAATAGGGGTAAATAATCAATGTGGAGGAGTGATTTTTGAGAATAGCTTCAGGCTACAAGCCTGGAGCTATGCTCCAGTGATTATTTACTCTTATTTCGATCACTGTGAGCTTCAGGTTGGTGGAAAGTGGTTAATGTTCCAAGAGTTGAAATCATGATATTTATAATAATCTAACGAAAAAGAGTTGCACTACATTAATCCAGGCCTCTGAATTCACTTGGGTATTTCCCTATGAAGGAGCATCTTTGGAAACTAATTTGCAGCCTGTTAGCTGCAAATTAGCCTCCAAAGATGCTCCTCCACAGAGGAATGCTGTCGTGAATTCAGAGGAGGCCTGCTTATCTTTCCATAAACCATTCAATGGCAAGAAAATCGAATAAGTACTCTCTTCTGCAGATAATATATTTGCACTTTACTTTAAAAGAATCCTGATGACTAGTTAAAATATATATTTTCAGTGCAAATATACATGGCGGATTGACTTGATTACCTGCAAACAACTCTCACATCTTTTTAACATAGGACAACTCTTCCAATAATGAACATCGAGACCTTCTTCTGAAAAACTATCGTTGCTTTCACCACAGAATATACACAATCTAAAATTTACAATTATAAATAAGTATATGCATGGATAATCTTTACAAAAGCTAAGAAACATAAATCAGTTACTTCCATAATAAACATTATTTTGACTGAAGAGTTATGTGAAATAAAGATAATAAATCAAAGAGCTTCAAGAGTAATATCCAAATCATCATTAAATATGAGATAAGGGAGGTAACAATGATGAGCTCTTCTTAAGTGTTGCATAGAATAATGCCATAATACAACATAGTGAAAAAGTTTGATAGCATTCTGCCTTGAAAACTTGCTGGTATTACAATGGATATACTTACTTATCAGAAATGGGTTTGTCAGTATCTATAATAAAACAAATAAAAAATTACAACAGAATAAGCTTTCACTTATAACAACTCATGATGAACTTCTCAATGATGGATACTAAAGCCTGAAGCTATGCTCAAAAACGTCTACACAGTGATTATTTGACTGTTGTTGGCTATCTGTTGGCTATCAGTGCTAACAGTAAATGCAAAAATGTAAAACATTTTCTGTATAGCACTGATGATGCGATTCCCTCATTGCAAGCTGCACTCTTCAATATTTTGATGTGCAGGCCTCTTCTTACATCATTGTCTCTCCTTCTATATAGCACTGCAGATGTAACTCTGTGATTCTGCGACTCTCTTATCCCAAACTTTACTGACGCATCATTAAGCACTATTCAATGTGCAGGGCTCTTCTTACCTTATTGTTTCTCCTTCGTGATGGTTTAAATACTGAAAATATTCTGCTTTATTTTATAAATTGATTTTTAGTTATTTTAATTCACTACTTACTCCATGGCTAACACACTGAGGGATACTAACCTTGTTTTTGTTGTGTTTTTAGTTTTGATTCTCCTTTAACAGGCTCCTTAGTTTTCCGGACAGATGCTTGTGGCTGCAATAGAAGAGTATAATAATACAATATTATAAAGAAAGATGAACAATACGTAGTAGACTTCTGATGGTTTGTGAACGAAGTTAATAGGGTGTTTTGATCATTGGTACCTTTATATTAGCTTTATTCTTGGATACTTTTGACTTCGGCACAGATTTATTAGTATTATTATTTTCTTCTGTTGTATTTTCTTTATTTTCAATTTTAGCATTAGCCATTGATCGAAGTTCCTGCAGCTGTGTTTGTAATGCTTTCATCTAAAAATAGAAAATAGTGTTCAGAACATATAATCACTACGGAGGAGTAAAGTTTTAACATAGCTTCAGATGTAATTATAATAATTTAAAAATAAAACTCTCTGAACTTTCAGAATCCAGTAGATGTTAAAATTTGTTACAATTTTTAATATAATTAGTAAACAGAACACCAAGGAAACCATAAGTAATTTTGTAATAATAATAAGCATCTCTCTCCATTGAGTGTTCCCTGTATAGCTGATAATTTTAAATAAACACCCCCTTCCAATAAGCGTCCCCTCCCTTGAAAAAGCTCCCCCTCCATTTTCTATGAAAAACAAAAGTAATGTCAATTAAAATCTGTTACATTTCACATTGAATAATGCTTACATGGAATCTCACTGTTCTCTTTTGTGATAAAGATTTAGATGTGTAATATTTCTTACCACCAAATCAATAGACTTCTCTCTCTTTTCTTCAAACCTTTTAATTCAAAATTATAAACGCCCTCTGTAAACTGACATTTTTATAAGCGCGCCCTCTGTAGAGGTCAAAGAATTTGTAACCACTCTACTCCTTCGAATAATTACGAATATTTACGGTACTTAACATTGTAATAACATAATAAAGTTTTTATAACCTTAGTTATCTTTGTACGTTTTAATATTCACATCACAGTTTTTTAAAAGTTGAAGAAGTAAGCTTCCCAAAAACAAAAACTTCAATTCTTAATATTTGCTAGAGTTATCTCATATCATTTATTCATTTTATTTCTCCAAAAATTGAGGAAGAAGTTTCCTCGATATACAAAATGGATGCCAAAATAAAAGTGCATGGACAAAGTCTCATAGAAAAATATTTTTCAAGTCCAAATTTATTATTCCAATGAATGTGGTCAAAACCTCACAAAATTATTTTTTCAAAAATTTTCTAAACCCACACATATTTTTTTCACGAAGGTGGTCGAATCCTCATAGAATTGTTTAAGTCCCCACTTATTACTTTCATGTGTCCTCACTTTTGAAAATCCAGCAATCTCATAATAGTGGCTAAAATACCACATATCAAGACATGCTTTTTTAGTCTAATGAGCTGAAAATGCAACACAGAACCTTTTTGACAAATACTCGGTCCTGGGTGGATGAAATCAAAAATTAAAAAGATTTTTGGCAAGTCCTTCCGAAATGTCTCCTAGAGAGATAGTATCAACTTTTAAAATAGTAGCACTTCAGGAACATAGTCTAATATAAAAAGTGGTAGGCTGCCACTGTCACAAAGTGATTGTGATAGCCCATCCAGACTTTGTTTGGCAGGCTAAAAACTTGAGAGAGCTACTAGGATACTACTACAGGCATTGATGATGTGAAATCTATGCAATAGGATAGTGTTGAGCTTAGAGCTCACTGGATCATATACCTCTAATTCTTTACTTTTATCAGATTCTGCTTTCTTCTTCTTTGCATCAGCCTATGTGTTGTAAATAAGCACTAATATTTATTTCTATTAGTGATCTAATTTTTAGACCTACGCAATGCAAGTAACTAAAGTCATAATCAAAACACTGTATCAATCATCACCCTGTTACAAGGATTGAAATGCATGTGCACATGTTTAACCAATTAGAATATAGAACATAAAGTATAATAGAGAGTTTAAACTAAGTTAAAGTTATTTTACCAGATACCTTAAAAAGGGATCTAATTTTTACAGATTTCTATTTCATGGGGTTGAATTTAAAATGTTTTGTGGTTTTTTATTTCGCAGCGCAGAATTTTTCGCAGGTCTTTAATTTTGCGGTGCAGCACTTTCGGATTTTTCACTGGTTTTTCAATTGTTGCACTTCTTTAAAGATTTAACCCAAAGAACAGATTAAACACTATTAACTTACCATTGCGCGGTTAAGCATGGTTCTGCAAAATGAGCCAATTTCCACAAAAAAAAAAAAATTAGTTCCCTTAAGGTATATGCTGTAATCATCTCCAAATTATTTATCTATTAGAAAACTTTACAAAGGTAAAATTGCAAATATATAAGTCTGAGAACAGTTGGTTCCCTTGCTAGTGTAACATAAACAAGCTTGCAATGGATTGGTTGGTGGTTTCCTTGCTACAAAGATTCTCTTATCTGCAATTTTTAATTTAAGGTACCTTTTTTTCAGCTTCTGTCATTTTTCCATCAGCTTTATCAAACCCGTCAAACAACTTTACATATAAAGGATTTTTACGCGAAGTTGCATCATCAGCAGGGAAATATGATTTTATTGGTGCCTTTACCTAAAGGACAGAGTAAATATTAAATAATCACATTATCTATGGAAACCAAAGTGAAATTTAGTTGTATCATAGTTAAACCATACCTAATAAGTATAACATTTTCCACCAATCAAATCAAAAAATCAAAAAATTGAAAAATACGAAATGAAAAAATCTGCACTCACAATTTTATAAACTTCTAAGATACAACTTAAAGCTGTGTCCCGAACTTCATTGTTTTGATGTTCAAATGCAACTGTTAATATATTCATCACTCGTTGTGTAGTAAATCCCCTGAAATGAAAAAAAACAACTTACGCACTGGTCTATATGATAGTTCTCCAGGGGTTAAAATAACTGGTGGTCATCACTGCGGAAGAGAGATTTTTTCAGAATATTTTTAACCAAATTGGCCAAAAATATTCCGAAAAACCTCTCCTCCACAGTGATGGCCACCAGTTATTTTAAACCTTGGTTGTCGCATAAATTCATCATGTACATTTCAAATTCTAAAGAAACATGTTTAACAGTGCTCAAATAAAACCAAATAATCAGTGTGGGGGAAAGATTTTTCAGCATAGATGCAGGTTTTGTAGCCTGAACCCGAGTTCCAAAATTGCTCTTCCAATGACTATTGACTTTATGTCGAACAACGATTTGCAACATACAATACTGATAAAGACTGAAATATATATTTAATAATTACCCCTCTTTGTCAATTCCAAGGTCTTTTATTAGGGTTTGCATAATTTCAATATGACTTTTTAATAATCTCCATGGAGGCTGTAAAACAATAGGTTTTTTTTTAGTTCCTGGACAGAGAGTTTTTACATGTAATCATCTAAATATATGTCACAGTAGTTGAAATAAGAGCAAATAATCACTGTGGAGGAGTAAATTTTTGAGCATAGCTTCAGGCTATATAAACTGAAACTACTCTCAAACATCCCACCTCCACAGTGATTATTTGCTCTTAATTCGACCACTGTTTAGATTTAATCAGAAAATGCTTATGGAAGTTCATGTGTTATGACATTTTACTAGCTCGATTCTTCTGATCAGTCTCAATCAAAATCATTTTGGATCAAACTAATAGCATTATAGTTCACAGGAAACATTACCGCAACTTTAAAATGTAGTAGATATTATGATAAGTATATATTATCACATTAACCTTTTTGGAATTGTACTCTCACTATGTTAACAGCCTCGTTATCAAGCTTGGCAGTGTTGAAAGGTTTAATACGAGAAAAAGCATCATGTCAAAAAATAATCGTTGGACATCATCTGTTAAGAAGTGTTTTGAATGTAGTCTGGCAATTATTTTTGGTTTGAGGCATAATGAATTTAGCATCAATTTATTTATTTGTTATACACAAACATCCCTTAGATACTTGCAGAATAACAACTTACCTGTTTCTTCGTTTTACCAGGGAGAGGTTTAGACAATAAGTTTGGTACAATACCAAGACTCTATAAAATAAATATATTTCAAATAATTTGATATTATTTTGTAATTTTAACTGATTACAAAAATAGGTATTGATTAGCAATAAAAAATCTCAAAAGACTGTACCTGTCAAGGATGCTCTTATTTAGAAGAAGAATTGGTTACCTTAATTTCAGGATTGTTTCCAATTTCAACAATAGTATCAACAATCATTGCACGACTTCTTGGTGCCATATCTCCCGATCGTTTAAACAGGACAGGAAGTAACTAAAAGATGTAGAAATTGAATTAATATGTTGGTTATAATTGCAACAAAAATGAGCAAAATATTGTTTAAAGTCCACAGTAAAGACGCTAGAACAACGTCAAAGACATCATAATACTACCATTCAACCATTCACTGTTTATAGTCAATATAATTCTTTTTGGAAAATTGAAAAATTTTCAAATATTTTAAATATGCCCCATTATGTCATCATTCCGAAAGCTTAAGATTTTCACTCAACATAGCCACTTATGTATAGTAAATAATCTTGACTATGTACCACCAATTATGTCTTAGCTGTGTGTAGGTTTTTGCATTGCATAAATTATATTAATTACTGTCTATGCAGTTGTCTATTATATTTCTAATTCACATTGAAATAATTAATGTTACAAAAATCATTGTAGCGAATTATGTTTTACGACCCTTTCACATTCATATTTTTTTTAAGAATTGAAGAAGGAAACTTCAATTCTTAAAAGGTTTCTTGCGTAATATTTCTCATCATCTATTTACTTTGATTTTTGGATTTTATTTTTAAAATCATTCCCCCCTACTGGGAGAGGAGGTACTTTTTTATCCTCTCTAGATCTGAATCCATCTCATGACCTGAATGTGGTATATACAGGAGATCAGGTAGATGGCAGTACTTTCAGATACACGAAAAAAAAATCATAAAGTTTCAAGTTAACTCCCTTATGATAATTGGGTTAACTTTTAACTGGCCAAAGTCTCATCAAAATCAATTTTCAAAATATTTATATATATGTATATTATATTGCTTGGTCGACAAAATTGATAAACGGTATCATACTAAATTGCCTAGTTGTCGATACCAAATTTCACAATATCCTTTTTGCCCAAAACTAAAATTCGAGTGGACAAAATGGAAAATATTTTTGTGAGTCCTTTTTAAAATATTGACTGAATGTTGGTACCAACTTTCAAAATGGTAGCACTTCAGGAACATGGCCTAATATGAAAATTGGGCTGCTGTTAAAAAGTGACAACAATAAACTCATCCAAACTGGCAGGCTAAAAATATTATATATGAGGTCATAGGGTACCATTTTAAAAACAAAAATTAAATTAAAAAAAAGAAAAAGTAAGAATGACTGTAATTTTCAGATGTACTCCGACCATAGACGATGGTTAGAAATTGGTCCGCCATGGCAGAATAGTCGACTGCAGATTTCCGTATTATGACCAAGTAATTGAGGTTACCTTATCAACAACAAAACTGACTTCTGATTTACCCAATCTATAATAATTATTATTATTGCTATAAATACATACTAAAGTTCTTCAAGGAAGTTAAACACAAGTTTTCTTAGTGGTCATGCAATACTCCAGGTTCTAATTAACTGCACAAGCACTGCAGAAGGGCAGACAAAGAATAATGGTTTGTTGTATAGTCATAGTACATTGTTCAAATATCACTATGACTTTCTATAAGAGTTTCTTTAACTAGCATAACACAAGAGTTGAACTCTTGAACTCTTGTATTAAGTTATGAGTAAAAGCACCTATATAAAAACCTAGGGTGAAACACATACATAATCATAAAAAAGGTAACTCATGACTTACGCAGTCTTTGGAAGATAAGTTAATAACAATGCCTTCAATAAATCAATACTTTGATGCAAAACCTAAATCAAAGGTATTCAAAGTAGCCTGCCAAACCAGTTAAAAGTTAAACCTATAGCACATAAATATGATATGCATACACACATTATGTGTATCAAAATAGTATTTTACACCAAATAAAAAAAGAAAATAATGTGCATATTATAGTTTATGTATATCTTACATGTATGTATTTTATGTAAAATTAAAAATAAATAAACAATAAAAGAAAATTTATTTTCTTTGAACTAATTATATTATTTTATTGAAAAAAAATATCGTGCCAAGTTTCATAATGTAATACCAAGGCAATCCAGAGATCTCCTGAGGGGAATCTACTCCCCCCCCTAGTGTTGAAGAGCCCCTAGTGGTGTTAAAATAAAATTCCTGTTCTGTTTCCTATTATAATTCACAAAGGGATTAATTCAATGTTATAAACTCATAAACTTAATGTGACATGTATAATAATCTTTTATAGTGAGTCCTTAAGTGCTTTTTAATGTTCACATATTATTTTAAATAATTTGAAGAAGGAAGCTTTCCAAAATCAAAATTGAGACCTCAATTCCTAAAATTCTAAAAAAAAATTATCTCTCACCATTGGGTTTTTTTTATCTCCCAAAATTGAATTAAGAAACATCCCCAAAATACAGAATGGATGTCAATAAAGATGATGGAAAATCATGGAATAGAAAATAAAATTGTCAAAATATTTCTTTGTAAGTCTTCATTTCTCCCCTTATCATGTGGGTATGATATTTAATTATATGTGGTCAAATTTTCATAGAATTTTAAATTGTCAAAAGAAAATTCAGACCCGAGTGGACAACGTAAAATACTTTTTCCTTGAATGCTGATACCAAATTTCCAAATGGTAGCACTTCAGGAACATGGTCTAATAAAAAAAGCAGGCTACCGCTACAAAGTGATACTAAACAGCCCATCCAAACTTACTTCCCCCGAAACATGGCCAGAACCACTTTACAGGAGAACACGTAGACGGTAGTGCTTTCAGGGACGCAGCTTGAAATTTCCCCTAATGTGGCATTGAACCAGGAAACTCCGGTATATAAGCACCACTGCTTAACCACTGAGCCACTGCTGCCAACACCCTTCTGTACAGTTTTACATTTGTTAAGGTTGGTTCCCTGGTTATTTTCATAAAATCCTCAAAAAAACTTTTTCTAGATTTTTTAAAAGTCCTTTGAAAA
>JAULBZ010009353.1:0-10071 GCA_032360805.1 Neoturris breviconis
TTTGCTCTTATAAATTTGCAAATTCTAATATAACATAAATTGAGTTGATCTTTTTCAACTTAACACAATAGAACACATTGATTTTCGTAACACCTTGAGAATAATAATAGATTGAATGTGCGCAAACAATTACTATTATTGGGACGGAAATTTGATGGGTAGCTGACAATAATTGAAATAATAATTGTCATCGTGAAGAATTAATACGCAAAAAAAAAGTTAAACAGGCTAACCAAAACAAACTTTCCGCTGGAGATTGAAATGAAACTGAAAATTTGATACGTAAGCGGGAGAGAAGATGGATGCGAAACTCATAAAGAAGATTGAAGTTATGATATGATATGACGAGGGAGTAAAGTGAACGGACTTATTTGTACAAATATAAAACATAAAGTTATTTAACTTGTGCACCAGGGGCGAGGAAAGTGTTTATCCCTATTTCAACCAGGATTATTTATAACGTCTGAATCGCTTAAACAATAGTGCTTAAACTTTTTGATCTTTTACAATAGATACCTGGACACAAATTGAAATATTCAAGCATCATTACTTAAACGGATCACAAAATATGGTCATAATTTGAAACCACCAATTTCTACATAGGAAAATTCTATGTAATACACTAATAAAGTTATTTTGCTACTTAGTCAGGTGGTTACATAAAACTTCAAAAGGCACATTTCCAAAAGTTTTGGTTACATAACTAACCCGTTTTCTCCGATTTTTCCAGAATGTTGAAAACCCTGGCTATAAGCCCCATCCCCCCCCCCAAAAAAAAAAACCCACCCCACCCTTCTCAATGGGTTACATTTGAAAAGTATTTTTTTACTATTTGCGCTAACAGATAGATGTCAATTAGGTTTTAAGGAACTGGTTGGGACGGGTCTTCAAAGTAAACGGTTAAAACCTTTTATTATCAAGGCATTCTTTGACACATAGATCTAAATAGGAAGTATGCATTGATTAAATATAGAACATGACACTAATCAAATAAAAATAAATAAAAACTCGAAAACCCAATAGTATAAATAAAATTAGAATCTAATATAAGAGTCTATGCCCTGCTTCCAAACCACCTACCCTTTGTTTCCAGCTACGATTTCATGATTTCCCAGTATGACTGATATGGATTCTCCTCAACCGTATTTCTTCTCTGTTTTCTAGGCTACAATATGAAGTTTGTTTTTCGTTTGCTGGTTTAGTTCGATCAGATCTCGAGGTCTAGACTAGAGACTAATCGGCTGAATAAAGTAGAGAGACTTTGTAGTTCAAAAGCTGGAGAGAAAATGTCCTTCGTTTCCAGAGTTTTTTTAAATTGGCATGTAAAAATTTAGATCCAAAAAATGGAGCGGAAATTGTTAAAGCCTGAGGGCTCTAGTTTTACCTTGATAAAGAAAGGCCTTTCAATCGTTTATTGACCTGAAACTTTGCATTGGGGTTGATCCAAAAAAAAAAATTAAGCTGCGATTTTTTTCTGGCCATAGGAACTGGAGTTTGGGGGTGTAATGAGTCCCCTAAATGGAATCTGTGGTGATAGACCTAGAAGGTATCGATATTTGAGCATATTACACCGCTAGATTGCCTTAAAATTGGTTTATTTTAACTCTCTATGTCAAGGGTATCATCATATGTTTTCAACGAAAAACTACAAGCATTTTATTCACATGTTCACCATAGTTATGCTACCATCATTGTTGATAAAAATAGTTGTATGCTGATCTCCGTTGCAGATGCTATAACATGACAATGAATGAGCCTATAGGCCAGTAGTATTCCAAAATGGCAGACAGCTCAGTGAAAATGAGATTTTAGGTTTCCTAGTAATATCATTGGGTGTTGCAGCAATAATCAGAAGGAAAGAAACAAAAGAAAAGAAAAGGTTTTGGGTGATTGGCTACAGACTCGATATCAACGTGGTGCTTATAATGACATGTGTACAGTTGTTTATGAGTCATTTCAAAGGAATTATCAGAAAATTATTCATTTAAATTTCTTTTAGAAACATTTTGTTTTATATTAAAAAAGATTATTTTAAAATATTCCTATTGTTTCACTAATTAGTAAAAATATTTTGAGTATTATTTTTATGCTCAAAATAATGTTACATGCGAAGATAATTTCGTAATATTAATATTTTAAGAATATTTCATGTAACAGGCGCTTAAGCTGTTATGTACCTGTTTCACTAAGCCTTTCAAAATATTCTCAAAATAATATTATCTCAATATTATTTCCCATGTAACATATTATTTTGAGCATAAAATAATACTTGCAATATTTCTTTCTAATTAGCAAAACAATAGGAATATTTTTGAACAGTTATTTTTAAAAACAAACTCAACTGTTTTTAAAATTAAATCAAATAGTTATTGTTAAGATCATTCTATTAAAACACCGGATAAACAACCGCATGCATGCTCAATTCTTTTGTTCAAGGATTAAAAATCAACAAAAATCTATATAGATAACAATTATGATACATTATGAGTCTCTTTTCACCCTCATGCTTTAGAGAACACTGAGGGAGAGGGTGAACAAACCCGTTGAGTATTATGAATTCTGCAACCATCCCGAAACCTTTTATTTGCTCTCTTTTTTCTTTGCAATTTTCCCCTGCGATATTACTACGAAGAAAGCTAATAAATTGTTTACGCAACACATTTTTTTTACTGAACGCATAATGTTCGAGAAAAGCTTTTTTGATAATATTTTGAAAAAAGGCTTAGTGAAACAGGTGCTTTAGAAATTGTTTATTTAGCAATTTAAAAAGTTAAAATAAACTTTCTTAATTCACATTTTGTAAGGCGAATTTTATTTAATTTAGTGAGTACATAACATTTTGAGCATTGCTTTAGGCTATGTTTTGAAATTTTACTACTCTCCTGCACAGTTACTCTAAATCTGTTTCTTTAAATCTGCTAAATAAATTTTTTGGAACCAGATTGCATTCTTTAGATAAATAAAATAAAGAAGCCAGTCATGCTTAAGTTATTACATTGTAATTTTTATTCATATTAAGATAATTCATACAAATCCCTTTCAATATTTTGTATTTAGAATCACCTTCAAAATGGAGCATCATCCGCAAAACAAAAAACTGTTATTAATTCTACATTAACATCAAGTAACACCAGGACATCTTATGCTCAAACAACCACTCTTAATTCAAGTAAGTTCCTGTTTTATTGGCCAAAATCTCTGTCTATTCTGTCAACTCAGAACCAAGTATTGGCGAAAAGGGTTTTTTTTAAAAGTGGATTAACGCAAAAATATCACTGGTAGTAAATGACTAACTAAATGATCCAGCAAAATTTAAAACTAAATCACACAAATAAAACTAAATTAAGTTGAGACCAAGAGATCGACTAGCACTTGTAAGATTTAATGATTTTTGATTGGGTTAGAATTTGACACATACTATTCCAAAATTGAGATAATGACTGCCTAATTAATTATTTTTGATGTTTTGTCAAACATATTAAGGAGAGCTCCGATTTACATCAAATCTTGCATGCATACTAAAATTAAGTATTATCAAGCTAAATTTATTCCCAAATTAAAATAATGATAGTCCCCAATTAATTATTCATGACATGCATCATAGACATCATCATATGAATACCAATGCTGCTAAATTTCTCTCGCAACATTCACTGTTAAGTTGTGTCTTCATTTGTCATTCTTGATTTTGTCAAACATATGAAGGAGAGCTCTGATTTACTTCAAATCTAAATTAAGCATACTAAATTAAGTATTGTCAAGCTAAATTTATTCCCAAATTGAAATATCGCTATTCATGACATGCATCATAGACGTCATCATATGACTGCCAATGCTTTTAAATTTCTCATGTGACATTTACTGTTCAATTATGACCTTTAACTTTGTGACATTTACCCACCAAGTGAAGTTTGAGTGGGTCATTACTATCACTTTGCAGAGGTGGCAGACTGCTTTTGTTGATAGACCATGTTCCCAATGCGCTTCCATTTTGAACTTTGGTACAAGCATACGAGCAATATTGTATAGTCTATGTGTATGCCTTACATACTTATACATATACATATACCTACGTCAGTCCTTGCTGTGAAAGCCACTCGATCGAGCATGCACACCTATCACACGCCTGAAAGATAAACAAGGTGCGTAAAAGATCAAGCTTTTTCTTCTCAAGCTTTTTCTTCTCAAACAACAGAGATTAAAAGGCATAAGAAATAGGTAAGTGTTATCAAAGAGGGTTGTAATTTAATCATATTATTTTGATAATGTATGTAAAAATTCAGTGATATAATTAGGGCAGAATAGCATCACTCTTCTGAAAGTTTTACCAATAAAGTTTTGAAGAAATCGCAATCATTTAGCGCAGCGCGCATCTGTAATATTTGCTTACCAATTTTTGTTTAGTCAGCGTAATAATTTGCTGAACGCATATTTTACATTTACAATATTATTTATTGAACTTAAAGGAGAACTAACGACAAGAAATTACATAGACTTTTTTGTAGATAAAAACATTCCATTGCAGTCAAAAATACATGTTCTTGTTCACGTTTTTTGCCATTATGCACCACGGCTTCTTAAGGACAAATGTCTACAAGTTATTCTTGTGACGTCATTTTGCGATGTTCATAATTCAATCTTGTCTGGTCAGAATCTATCAGAGTGAATTATTGTTGATATGACTTTTTTGTCCAAGTGATTCTAACCACAGTTTTCTTGACTATGTTCTTACGATACCTTTGAATCGTCAACACCAGGATATACTAACGAACCAGGATACACTAACGAACTAGAGGCTCTAAGCTGAAAAATATTAACTGTGTTTAACACAGCAAAGGTTGTGGCTTAACAAAACTGCCCTCGAGACGGCATACATCTTGCATCGAAGAAAAAACAGAATCTTCAAAGAATTTAATTATTATGTCCAATAACTAAATCATTCTTTCTTTTTATTTATACACTGTTCATGTTTTCAGTTTTCCTCTTATAAAAAACTTTTAACATACTCAAGTCATATCGGAAATTATAAATTCTGATTCTATGCATGAGTAATTTAGAATAAGTAGGTATAGAATAATGGAATAAGTCCTCGTTTACATTTAATCAAGCAAAAATTAGGCATCAATTATTATACCCATATAATTATCATACCCACGACCTCAGACCTCATGTGGGATCGCTTATGTTTATATATTTTGCTTCGCGAAATGACGTCAGAAATAAATTAATAACGAACAGGATTACTCATAAAAGGTTTACTCAAATGGTGAGGGTGAGTGATCTTCTATGTCGATTTTCAGCCGAACCAAGTAATATTGCAAAGAAATATTTTACAGAGTGATATTTCAGATCATTATGAACAATTTAAGATCAACTTTCCATACTGTCGTTAGTTCTCCTTTGACAAGTTGCTATGATGTGTTTTTAACCCACCAAACAAAGTTTGGATGAGCTATTGCTATCACTTTACGGCTTCAGCGCTTTTCGTAATAGATCATGTTCCCAAAGTGCTAGCATATTGAAATCAGGTATCAGCATTTGGGGATATTCTAGAAAGGCTTGCCAAATTTTTCGATTTCGTCCACTCGTTCCCAAGTTTCGGGCAAAAAGGGTCCAAATTGAGTCCAATAGACCGAAAAGGCGTGGTACCGGCCTGAAATTTGGTTATGGCATTCTAGGCAATATTATGAGACCGCTGGCTGATTTTGAGCCTACCAAACAAAGTTTGGATGGACTATTGCTATCACTTTTTGGTGGCAGCGGCAGCCCACTTTTCTTATTAAACCATGTTCTGGTAGGGCTAGCATATTGAAAGTAGGTTCAGCTGGTAAAAAGTAGGTTCAGTTAGATGACGAGTGCTTAAGTCCCCATTTCTTATATCCACTTTAGGGTCGTAAAACATTTAATTACTACTAAGAGTATACTTTAGTTTTTGTAACATTAATAATGACTCCATATGCAAATTAGTAATATGACAATACACAATTCAACAAAGGTAGTTTTTTTAATAAAAGAATCTTATAAAAATATAATAAATAATAGAGAAAATTTATTCTTCTGTTACATTGTTCTATTCTCTAGTGCTTAATAACATCAGATAGTAAAAACCATCCTATATATAAAATGTATTTGTTAAACTTTAACAGAGCTAGTAAAAACCATCATATAGGTATAGAGTATATATTTAAAAATAGAACTATAATATGTTGGTATACATAACATGTTTTGTTTCAGACACCAGCAGGTATTATCAAAGCATATCCTGTACTATACATAATAGTCTGAATGTAGCCTATACAGTGTAACATATACCAGGTCTTTAAAAGCACAACTAATACTATAACATAGGGGTATTCTCTATTTTAACAGGTGTTTACTAATTCTATGATGTATAATGTGTGTATACAATCCATATTCAGTGTGGAGGAGTGATTTGTGAGCATTGCTTCAGGCTATGATGTGAAATTTCACTACTCTCTACTTTACCTTGAAAAAGATGTTCCAATTTTTTATTTGACCTGAAACTTTACTATCTTAATAAAAAACATATTTCAAACACTGTATAATTTGTAAATCATATTTTATGTGCTTAGGTTTAGTTTTCACTTGGTTTAGTGGGCTACTTTCAATATTGTACCTTTGATTAATTTATATGTGATAATGCATAATTATAAAGCTCTCCATCTTTTACAGTACATTTTACACAACTGACGAGAGTAATCGAAGTAATCGAAAAGCTTTTTGTGTATTTTAGTGAATAAATAACATCGTTTTGACTATCAATCCCAAAAATACATTCTTACAAATTTTCAGTTTTTGGGGTATTCATCCACAAAAACTTTTCAAGCCATAATTTTGTTCATTGAGGTTGGACTCCATAGGATCTTCTGTGAACGTTTTAGAATTTTCATGTTATTCTTTTTTCGAATCAAAATAAAGGCATTTTTGTGCCTGTACAAGGTAGCAAATTTAGACTGAATTTGTCACGTCTCAAACTTTTTTGTCCCTGACAAGCGGTTCTTTTGCCTGTCTATATGACTGTCTACACTACTCCTCGGAACCGCCAGGCCGTTTTTCCTGAAATTTGTCAAGTTTATTTATATTAGCAATTTATTTTCAGACTTTTTTTTGGTTGATTTACAGCCATTCTTATTTTAGAGAAAAAGGACTTTAAAAAAGGATTGACAAGAGACATGGTAAATTTTATTGTTCCTATTGATTCTAGCTGAGGATTATGTCTACGTTAAGGAGGAAATAGTTCTCCAATATTATTTGTATACTCTTTACTAGAATATGCTTAGCTCTTTCGTTCAGGCCATAGGGATAGATGCAACGCAGTGTTTTAATCCACTTATCTTCTAGTTCTAACCTTTTCTTTCTGATGATTTCATCGACTGCATTGAACTCATTGCAGCCTGTCCCTGGTGAAATCTCAATTAATTACTTGAATAGTAAAAGAGAGTACTATGAAACAGTTTTTTGAAGTTATTGATCATGTTTTCATAACCTGTTTTGCTTGCTCTATGAATGTGTATTCCTTTATTTAGCGGTTGAGTTGTTTCAGCAATTGCAAATTGCAACCTTGACAAGTTAAAAGATAAACTAAATTCTGACTGTGACAATTTTTGTTTTCACTACTAGGGTTAATAATTTTGTAGGTTTTATTTGAAACATTTGAGGTAAAATTGCGATTTAATATAAGTCTAGGAGCTTTTGGACTTTCATATTCCCACTGGAATAGAACTCGTTTTATTTCATTCGTTTTAATGTTTCTGTGTGTTTGTGTGAATCTTTCTTTGCTTGTGTGTTTCTTTGTTTGTATGTATGGACTCTGGTTATCAATATTTGATCAGTGTTGTGAGGGAAGCTGTAACAAGAAATGCTTTGTTTCAGTAGGTGACTGATGAACCTTCTACTATTTTGAGATAGTCCTATGTACTCTTTGTTGTGGTTTTACGTGGATGTTTAACCATATTTATATACAATTTTTATACTATTTTTATATTATTTTTATACTTTTCATACCATTTTATACTTCTTTTTTGAAAACATTTTTTCAACTATAACGTACTATAATATTCCAATACACTGAGCACAGTTAAACAGTTTGGCCATGTGCATGTGTCTCAAAATGTTTCTCTCCATACACATAGTGTATATACATATAATGGTGAAGTTTGTCATGTCCCATCATATAATACTAAGTGATTTACACATAAGTTTTCCCAAACAAAAAAAATAAAATATTTTGTTGCTTTTATATATACATTTTAATAAATTCACTCCTCTAGTTGCAATATAGAAAATAATAGATAATCAAGGAATTGTATGCAGACACAGTGATGGTAGCATTAACACCTTAATCAACTATTGGGAGAGTTAAAAGTTATTTATAAAACTAGATAATAAAAAAGATTACACAATTTAAAATTTAAATAAATTAGTAAAGTTGGAAGTGTAAAAACGGACTGAGTACAATACATACAAGTTATGAGAAAAAAATATAAAATTATTCTCTGTGGTGGAGTTGCTCCTATGGATAATCTCAAGCTTTATTAACTAATGAAGTTATGAAATATAACGAAAATTTATAATTTAACAATGTGTTTTTAACTGTATATTTTCTCATACTCACACGTTCACATCAATGGTTTTATTGTATATATATATTAACTGATGAAGTTATGAAATATAACGAAGATTTTTAACTCAACAATGTGTTTTTAACTGTATATTTTTTCATACTCACACATTCACATCACTGGTTTTACTGTATATATATATATTTCGAAAATTTGACTCCTCTCCAAATGAAATCATTTCGAAAATTACTGCTGGACAGTAATAACTATCTTTTTTATACAGAATATACTTTTATACCACTTTTATTTTATTTTTATATCTATAATTTTATACTTAAAATAGTTTTTTAAAGATGGTCTTAAAAAGGTTTGCACCACGAAAACACCGCACATACATTTCCTACACTATTTAGCGAAATACAACCTAGAAACTAGAAGCCAAATCAGCTTGAAAAATCACACCAACCTGTTGGAAAATAATAATAATACAAATGCATATTCTACAAACAAAGAAAGTTTTGCACAAAAAGAAAACAGCAAGAATACCCAATTGCTACAATTGCTATTATAATAAGCGTCCACACTTTGTTTCAACTTTTCAATGAACACCAAAGTACAAAGTAGAATGTCTTCTTTTATTGCTGGACAAGTCAGTTATTTTAAAAATATTTTTGAGATAACCAACAGCAACTATGTAAACCGCAGTAGATCTTTTCATGTGGGGTCATCATGATTTTATTAGCAGTCAAAAAGTCAATATTTTTAAAAGCACAATCCCTACTGTATATATATATATATAGTAAGGGTGTTTTTCATAAAGAAATACATATATAAAATAAAACGTCTTCATACGGAAAGCAAGACAGGCTGTCTAACCGAGATAATTAGTTGGATTTGGTAAGGTGAATGTCAATTTTTGTTATGAACAAAATTCAACCAAGCCAGCCGGCATAACCGAGCCAGCTCACCTTACTGCTAATATAGCTATTCAAATGAAAATTCTATCGTAGTGTGCATGGCCGAAATGTCAATTTGCAAATTGCAAAATATAATGCAAGTGTTAAGAAACATGTCAACTGATCATAACAAATACAACTATCCATCGCATATCGGCGGGATGTAATTGTATCATAAAAAAGCGAGCTGAAAACTTCTCAGTTAGGCGAGCCAGCCTAGTTCAGTTCAGCTCAACTCTGTATAGACAGGCCCTAAGAACCGCATATTTTTCCCACATGCAGTGCTTATTTCAACAAAAACATTATCAGGTGCACGATGCTTATGTAACCGGTTCTGGCATGGTAGGTATAACTCTTGAAAGCTTGTAAACATATAAACTCAGTATATTGAGTAAAGTCAGCTTTTGGTCAACTTTTATAAGAAATGCAACTTAGAAATAAAATTAGCGCCATTATTATTACTTTAGCTAATACGTTCGTGATGCGAACGAATGTGTTAGTTTTTTCTTTTGATTTCCTTCGGTTTAATGTTT
>JAULBZ010009354.1:0-10070 GCA_032360805.1 Neoturris breviconis
GGTAGTATGGTGTAAGAATTGTAAAAATATCGTCTTTAGGGTGATACGATTCAAGACTAAAGTACATAGAAGAAACTAGGAAAATTTCGCGAGCATAAACTTTCGCGGATAGATCAATATATGATTTTTCGCGTTTTTTACTTTCGCGAATGGGACCAAAATCCGCGAAAACCGCGAAAGTTAATGCCCGCAAAAGTTAATGCTCCTAAAGTAATAAATATTCGATTTCGCAGTTATTTGTAGGGTCCCACTTTTAATTTTGGGGTCCCACTCTTATTTTTGCGGTCCCGCTTTTATTTTTGGAGTCCCACTCTTGTACAGTGGTCGTACTTTATTTTTGGGGTCCCGGGACCCCGTCCCACTTCTAAACCATTCCAGTTTTCAATTCGATAATATAAGAAACAAAGAAACTTGAGCTCCAAATATTTGGTAAATAATAAGAAACTCGCTCCAATCCCTAGTTTCTTATTAAAAAAACACAGAAAAACGTGTATCCTGACTCTCCTTCTAATTTCCTGCAGGTTTTTATGTTGAAGAATTTTATTATGAATTTGAACTTATTCCTTAGAATGGGAAAATCAAATGGGAATCGGGCGAAATCTGCCGCCCGTTCTCTCATCCACAATTACCGGGTCGTCTAAAAGTAGCTACTAACTTTCAATGAATCAGAAGTCCAGGAGAAACTTTAACAACGAAATGTAGCATGAATTTCAATGAATCAGAGTTCAACACTCGCGAAATTAAGTCCACAGGAAACTTTATGAACGAAAGGTAGCATGAATTTCAATGAATCAGAGAGGTTTATAACCGACACCTTAACAATTTCATTTGATGGTGACATAAAAAATATTATACATTATATATATATATATAGTTGCTTATAATATACATTTTGTCCAGTTGTTTAGAGTTTGTCGACAAAATATAGCAAAGTCGCTATACCTCCGAATAGAACACCAACCCTTCTCCCTGCATTGTCAAGAGGCAATAGTTTTCTACTGCTCTATGGCACAAAAAATCTTCGTCCCGAATAAATAAAGACTCAATACTAATTGACTACTGATATTAATCAGATGATCATTTAGCTATATTTTGCAGACATTCTCCATCAAGTAGGAACGAATAAAAATGTCAATAACTTTAGAAATAAACAACACTTTGTCACAACCCACAAATAAAAAGAAACGTAAGGGATGCTATTTGAATACAACATGCGCGTGAGCAATGTTTTGAAAGTTAACATTGATTTTTATTACGCGATTAATTCATTGCGGATATATAAAAGAAGATGTTGGTATATAAATTGACGCTATTCTTTTTGGAGTATTTTATGTATTGCAATTAAAAACATCTATTTATGGATCACTCCAAACTTTATTATATTTGTAATATTTCATCAGACAGCACAAACATGAAAACATTATTTAGAATGGATTGTTGTGAATACATGAATGAATACATTGTTGTTCAATGACGTAACGCAATAATGGACTCCAATACGAGGTAGTGACGTACTGACCGTGACGTACTGATCTTGCTCGAAATCACCATTGCGTGGGTTTATGTGATGGAATTGGATCGAAGTTATTGGGATCAGTTTACAACGTATTAGTATCATTCCAGTTAAAGCAACCATGACAATCCTTAGCATGTTCTGTTATTCCAGACTTATTTCCTGGCCTTTTTCAATAGTGTCACGATGTTGCATGATTCTGGTAGTCAATTTCAACCTGGTCTCGCCAACATACGACTTTCCGCAACTGCAATCTAATTTGCATACTCCTGAGTTGCTGTTTCGATTAAGCTTGAATTTATTTTTGCTTGTAAGTATTTTATGGATGTTGTTGCTGGATTTGAATATACTTTTCGTAACTTTGGGTTTAACTCTGGAATCCATGGTAGTGATATAATATTTTTTTGTCAGTATCCCATTCTGCTGTATATTTATTGTCTCTAGATGTTTTATACATCATATCCATTCTCTGTGAAGCTGTTCAAAAAGAATTCCATTTCAGTATTGAGATACTCATAGCTACAAATACTGTAAGGTCTGTTCAGGAAACCAATAAAAACATCTCGTAAAATCTTTGGAAATGTCCGGAGTTTTATTTGTGGATTAGTGATGGCGGCACATATTAATTGCATACGTTCCATTTCTTGTATTGGTGATATAGTATAATAGTCACATCTACGAAATTTCCGTGTGTATTGCCTCCGAAATTTTAGAAATATAATAAAGTTTTGAGTGATCCATAAATAGATGTTTTCAATTACAAATTGACATTATGTCCATTTTCAGAATATTGTTTAGAACTTAGATCGTACAAGGCTACCGACATATAAGTAATATTAAACACTACAGCACTATACTTGTAAAACTTCACAATTCGAGTAGACTGTACATACCGTATTTCTAGAAATTAACGCCCGGGCGCTAACAAAGTTATTTGGCTCGAAGAAGCGCTAAATTCAGGATGGGCGCTAATAAAAGGGGATTAAAGGATTTCTATTTACTAAGTCATTTTAGTTTTTCACAAGCTATTGCGATGTACGTATATATATTTATTTTTTTGAAGTAACTAAACTTTAATGGTATATTTTTCTCCCCTGTAGTTCACGTTCCTCAACAAAACATTAACAATACTGTGTATTGTTTTCCTTTATAAACACTTGGCAGGACACTAAAATAGTTTGGTTCGATGGAAAATTAACTTTCTTCCGAGTCACTTTGTTTCCGAGTCACTCTAGTATGTCACAACTGTCACTCGATCAGAATTTACAGCATTTGATATAGCCGGACGAAGCACATATTTAGGTTTACAACTTTATAATGGACTTTTCTACTAGTGCATAAACGTTAAGAATTTGACGGAATTTCCTGCAATATACAATATAAAATACTACTGTACATACAATATCTCATATACTGTAGGGTGTACTTGACATCCACCGATCTCTTCATTAACAAATCTTGGATCAAAGACTTGCAAATGTACAGTCATATTTCTTTATCTTTTATCTGTTGACGAAGTGCGATGAACCGTCTAAAATAAGAAATAAAGTACCATAAACGCGAAAACCATGTGAAAGAACATTAAAATATCTGCCTAAAACTGCAAACAGAAATCTTTTAATCAAAATTCTAAGAAAGTACGCTTTTTAAAAGAAAACTAGCCATTTAAAATTAATTGTGAAGACGTCCGCCCCTTCCCCAGCATTGAGGAGACCCAAAATGCCCAGCATATACAGGGTTAATAAAGGAATGTACAAAAACATTTTTTTCCCCTTTTTTTTGTCAGGTTGTTCATAGTGTTGAAGATGCAGACAGATAAAGTAGGTCCTTTTAAATTGATCCCACTGAAGCACTTGTAGGTACACACATTCTGACGTACTCTATACTGCAATCTGTATAACTTCTATGGTACTTACCGTAAATGATCGTTTAAACGCCCCGGGTTTTAAAAAATCTAAATTATTTTATAAACGCCCCTGTCGTATAAACGCCCACCGAAATTGTTGATTTTTTGATAAAAGGCCCCCTAAAAATATCGATTTTCAAAGAAAAGGTTGGATAAGCATGGACCAAATAAAATATAACAAAGCTTCTTTGATTAACGATGACGAAGGCGTATATATATTACGAATATAATGATAATTTACTTCTTTGGAAAATTATTTAAAAAACCAACGTCTACAATAAAATTTTTGATTTTTTTAATGAACGCCCATGTCAATTAAACGCCCGGGCGTTTATTTGATCATTTACGATATACCTAACAGTTGTCAAAAAGTCGAGGAAGTCAATTTGTGATAAAATTGCTTGTGTATTATCTGCATAATCCTACTAGACTAGTTCTTAACATAGTTTCTGTGGGTTTTTTTACAAAAACATTGCAAAATACAACAATTATCGTCCGAAAATCCGGAAAAAATCCGAATTTCAATATTGCGGAAAAATCGGAGAATACAGTTTAGTTACGCGACCAAAACTTTCAGAAATATTTCTTTTCAGATTTTATGTAACCTGACTAAGTTTCATGTTGTATGAAACACAAGTTATTGCAAAATAAAGAAAGGTATTGATGATTTACATGAGATTCCCTCTTATAGAAATAGGTGGTCATAAGTTCAGACACATATTTTGGAAATGATGCTAACAAAAGTGTGCGACATTCTTTACTTTCGCATATTTGACTGATCACACATAAAAAAAGATTCCCAAAACTTCACGTTGAAAACAAAAAAAGTAACACTTGGTATAAACTTCCACATTTTGGTATTAATTTCTTAAAAGTTACTGTTATCAAGATTATAAGATTCACAAAATTTCACATTAAAATAATGTTTAGGTCAGCATTTTTGAGCCTTTGAAATTGGAATAAAAGTGACACTGGGAATAGATTTGCACTTTTCGATGATGTCATATACAAATAACTGTGGTATGTTTAATTGAAACTAGGTAGGCTTGATGACATCCAATATACAATATATGATTTTTTTCACATTTTTTTTTTCATAAAACTTGCTTGAAAGCCAATTTTTGTGCATGTTTGATGACTCATTGTGACAATAGCCAAGAAAACCACAAGTCAAAACCTTATTTTTCCTGGTGAAGATATGATGGCTAAGCGAGGCATCCACACCCAAAAATACATATATTTTAAATGTCCTATAAAAGCTTGCTATTTTCTCACTAGGCAAACATTTTTATGAATTTCAAAAGATATCATTTTTTTATGGACTTAATGTAACCATAAAAACGCCAACTTAAAATATCATTTAACTGGTAAGACTCTGGTCTGAGGTCCGTTTACAAATATTCGTTTATAAATTCCGATTTTGGGAAAAACAAATCAATTAATAAACATTACTTAGCATATTTATGATCAAAAACAACAAACTATATAGCGCAGTAAAGAAGAATAGTATTCCATGTTTTTTCGATTTACCAGAAAGACCGTTCAAAACACCAAATCTGGTGATCAGGAGGGTAATATTTTCAATTGCAAAAACAATGGCATCAGTGAAAGGGCCCAAAATATTTAAGCAACAAAATAAATGATTAGGTTCTGATTAGCGGTTCAAAGTTGCACAGCTTTAAACATTACAGCAATGCTGACTCAGCAATATTGCAAATGTTAATACAGTAAGACTGGAATGACAAATTAAAGATAAAGGACACTCTTTTTGGGATAGTCAAATTAAAATGTGAAGTAAAGCACTTATTTTATTTTAAAGACTTACGTTTGAAGATTCTCCATATAATTCACCATGATTATTATTATGATACCCTCTTTGTAGCGGGAGCATTTCATTAGAAAATATTGAAGAATTTATGGAAGAAGCTTGTGGGAAATGAGGTTGAACAAGTCGCGGGCTATCATTCAAAAGACCTATTGCAGGTTTCTCATCTAGTGGAATGTCAAGAGAATTAACTCCATTATGATTGTCTACATGAAGAGTTCGAGAAGTAGTACTACTTTCAAGCTTCGCACTCGCCGCAGCCAGCATAGCAAGATCAGGCGATGCAACTGCTCGATTGCTTTCGATTGTAGTTACGTCCGGTGATGATATTTTCGCTTTTCTACTTTTCTTCGGTTTTGGAGTAGAAGGTGTAGAATCCTCATTAAGCTTTGATAACATAGCAGACAAAGGACTAGCACTTTTCCCATTTTCAGAAATATTCGATTCAGTAGTAATTGAAGCTGCTAATCGAGCATTTACACCAAGTAAACGATCTCTTCGCGATTGAAGATTTGACAGTTTAGTTTCCAGTTTAACATTATCGGCTTTTAGCTGGTGTAAACATGTCAATAACGATGCAACTAAAATGTAATAAGAAATCTATTAGGCAAGCTACAAAAACAAAGCATTGGAAGTAGCCTGCCAAACTGAGCGAAAGTTATATATTTGTACAATGTATATGTAAGCATATAGTATATATCATATAGTATACTCTATTCAAATTCCTACTCTGTGCCTAATTGTAGGAGGGGGGTAAATTCCTGTTTTGGCATACACACCAATTTCCATTTATTAGGCACAGGTGTAATAAGGGATAAGGGTTTGACCTCCCCCCCCCCCCCCCCCTTTAAGAATTTTTGATTTTATGCAGACCACCCCCTGTTATTAGGTCCTCCTACAATTAGGCACAGGAGATTAAGATGACTGAAAATGCATATTTTACAGATTTTGCAGAAATGAAGATGTAAATTGCATACCTTAATGCATACGAGATAGTCACAGAGCGCACAAACATTGTGTCAAATAAAAACCTTAAGTATCTAGAAACAATATATTTTGGATTCATGTATGTAACGTACGTTTGATCGTATGACGGACGTTAAATTAATATAAGCTGTATGTGCGAGGTGAAATGTTCTTAAACGTCTGTGCGGTTTGTTCGGAATAAAAAAGTAGCATACTGTAGCATGGAATTGGCAATTGTCAGCCTGTTCCACAAACTCGCCGTCTGGCAAAAAACGCTGGCAAAGTAGATGGCACTTTTTGCAGCGGGGCGAGTCTGTGGAACAGGTTAGTAATTGTCCAATCCAGAATATTTTCTTCCTTTTCCGCAGAATTCATTATCGAATATATTCGTATACATATAGCAAAAAAACTGAAATGTTTTGTTTTAAGCACGTTTCTCATATATGAAAGTGTACGCAAATATATAAAAGGAAACTTTCGGATAAGGGAGGTTTAGTTTTATAACAGCAAAGTACCTCAGGAGACATTTCATGCTCATTTTAATCAATCTTTGGTGACACTTTGGTATTTACATGAAATTGACTCATACTTAACATCATCAGGAAAATTATGGGAAGTAAAATGCAATATGCCATGCCAATAAAAAATAATCGATGCAATCGACAAATGTCTCCCATTGGAATAAGAAATAATTAGAGACTACATAATGATCGTGCAGAATGTTATCATAACACTTTCACAAGCTTTGTTATGACACAATGAACTACTAATTAACTCTTGATTTTCTTTAATTCGCTTATGAACTTCGCTTATCTGTACATAATGAATTTAATCAACTTATCCTGTTAGACTTAACTTAATATTCTTATTTTTGATTTTCTAATCTCACAAAATCTAATTTATATCTAATTTATACACAACACAGTTGATTAGAATTATGAAAGGCCTTCTGTGTGCTTATATTTATCGTTAATAAATTTTAAAGAAGTTTTTCATGAACCGTTCTAAATATATTGTTAACTTATTACAAGAGAATATTATTTTAATAACTTAAATTTGTCATTTTGTCACCTTTATTCAAAATAGCTTTTGTACTAACATTTCGTCTTTGTTGATGATCATTTAGTGAACTCTATTTAACCTTAATTATAGCATGGGAATGTCTGTTGGTGATCACCTGTGGTTGAGCGTTTATTGATGATAGTTTTCGGCTAAAGAGCTGCTGATGACTGTACTCAGAATCGCTTCTCCGTGGTTGCTATCTGACATGTATTTTAAGGCTTAATACTCACTATTTTATATTACCATAACAGAGGTAGTATTAACTTATGGAGATATTTTGCTGTAGACATAAATTTCCTTTACATATTTTCTTATAAATTCGTCAGCTTTTCAACTTAATCTGCCATATGTAATATATTGGAAAATTTGTTATATACTCTAAATAAATGTGTTTTTAACACATTGTTGTTTGTTCTAAGTAAATAAACCAAGTGTTGTGTTGCGTATAGTTTATTTAAAACAAAATCATCCAAGCTTACTACTAACCATCAAAGTGTTGAGCTTTTGAAACAAGGAATTGAGCACTCTCATTCCACTGATGTTCTAAGAACTCTTGAAAGTTATCAGGAGCTTCTTTCCTAAAAAATTAAACAAAATATTATGGTTTAATATAACAAAGAGTCACAGAAAGTGCAAGCGTGCATTTTATATAAGCTGCATAAAGGAAGCTGCAATACGCTCCTCTGCACAATCAGTTAATTTAAACAACCATTTTCTAAGGTCTGAATAAAACTGTGGGTAAAAAACATTCCGAGCAGTATGAATTAACTTTCAAGAGCGATGTGCATTAATTCCTTATAAGGTAATAACAAGATTAAGCCCCAGCAAATTGCGGAGATCACTTTATTTTGTCACAATATTTTCAAGAGGCAATTAAATTTTTCCTTTAATTTGGCAGTTCCTTGTCTTCCACCAAATGAACCACTCATGTTTGTGGCCTGTTTTTAAAGGGCATCAAACCATGTTTCATGACCCTACATTTACTTTCCTTCCACCAAATTATAGAAGAAAGCTCTAATTAAAGGTATGATACTGAATGTAGCCCGCCAAACTGAGCAAAAGTTGTATCTATATATAGTGTATATAGTCTAGTATAAAGCACAGGGCTTAAAATAACTGCCAATCATCACTGTGAAGGAGAGATTTTCCAGAGTATTTTCAGCCAATTTGGCTAAAAACACTCTGAAAAATCTCTTCTCCACAGTAATGACCATAAGTAGAATATAGTATATGACATAGTATATAACACACAGTATAGTATATAAATATAATATATAGTATATAACATATAGTATAGTATATTATACTATACTATATGTTATATACTATTATAATATATATATATAAAAGATTTTATATTACAAATATAATTCTTTTTAATAATAAAATAATAATGTGTTTTTAAAACACACTATTTCTCTATAATCATCAAAACATAACTTAGACTGCCTTTTATTAGCTTCCAAAAAAAAAGTTCTGTTAAAATTTTAGAGATATATGTTTAAGACTGGTTCTTATTAGCTTTCAATAAAAAAAATACATCTGTTAACATGTTAATAATAACAATAAAGAAACTAGACAACGCAACAATGCAACAGAAAAATATATTTTTCTTTGAATGAATACCATTATTTTATTAAAAATTATATTTTTAATAAAATATTTTTCATTCCAATTGGGACTAATTAATAATATTAAAAAATAATTAACTTATACTCATGGTGTAGTAATTATGTTTTACAACCCTTAAGTGAATAACAATACTTATCTCAAAATACTGATATATAAAGATATAGTAAGTTTTTTGGTCATATGATCAGAAGTATAGAAATTCCCCATGAGAACTAATAAAATTTAAGTGCAGAAAGGAATAGAAATTCCGTTATTGAACAATTTTAAAGTCTCCAATTTAAAAAACCTCTTTCTTGCCGATACTCGGTCCCAAGTCGACAAAATCCTTTCAGTTCGTTGGACCTCAAACATAAATTGGACCCTTTTTGCCCAAAATTCGGTCTGGAGTGGACAAAATTGAACATTTTGTGAGTCCTAACAAACTATCGCCTCGAATGCTGGTATTAAATATCAAAATAATAGCGCTTCGGGAACACTTCGTTTAGTGGGCTAAAAACATAAATTTTCCCTCGCTGCAGGTCTTCATTTCCCCTAGGATGAATTACTTGCAAGAGATAACCATCCCCCAAAACAAATATAAAACTTGTCCAAAAAGAGTAAAGTACTCAATGCAGAAAGATAAAACAGTTTATTATGATCATGAAATGGTAGTAGCAATAAAAGGTACAAATGAAAAAGGCAAAAAGAGATCAAAGAGGTATTGGTGGCACAATATCAAAGTAAGTTCACCGTTTCAGCAATAAAAAAAGGCAAGGAAAATACTCAGCAAATCATGTTCCAAAATCATTATTTCCTTGAGATATGGCACAAAATAAGCTATTTTTTAAGGGAAGAATGACGACAGCAAAGTTGATGGAACATTTACACGTATTTTATTTTATAAGAAACCTAGCGAGGGACCTAGTAGCAAATGTTTCTTAATTATGACGTGAAAATTGAAGGTTTTTAGTTCTAAAAGTTTCTTAAAGAGTTTCTTAAATTTTTTAAATATTATTAAAATGCAGAGACCAAAACGGGCAATAATAATGAGTAAGTATGTTTTAATTGCATCATACACTACTAAAAATATCACTCATCTAACAAAATAATGTCAATTCCATTAAAATCGTCGAGTTTGAGGTAATCCTCAGATTTATCGTGAAATAGAATGCGATATTCATCTAGTT
>JAULBZ010009355.1:0-10069 GCA_032360805.1 Neoturris breviconis
TGACAAACATTTTCTGTTTTCAGAGAAAAGAATTGCTTGTTTTGCCACTTCTTGACATTTTTAGACTCTGAAATTTTGTGAGTATGTTCAGTGTGTGTCACTTATTCGTTTGACATAGAAATTAAAAATTTGACCAAAAAAGGTGATTGTGTACCTTTAAGGTCCGAGAAAAATAAAAAAAAAGTCAAAAGGGGCTGGGGACGAGCTTGCCTTAATGCTTAAAAAGTACTCCTCTTACAGTTATTACTTGTTCTTATTCCGAACAAAGGGACTGTCTCAAAAATAAAATCAACAGAAGAGAGTACTGAGCCAATGATCTTGCATTGGATGTTTTTTTCGTACCGAAGAAACTAATCCATTGCAAGCTCATTGACCTAACACACTTCTCTGCACAGATCGTTTTCAAAATTTACTTGAAATTAACAAGGAAGTTTAAGCTTACCTTATTCGAACTAATTTTCGCGCAACGAGAAAAGGATATTTCGCGCGTATTAATCTTCGCATAATTAAATGTGTACATTTTATTCGTATTAATATTCGCGCATGGCAACTTACAAAAAATAATTACATTCGTTCAGAGGGATTCAGACACAGTTGAAAATGCAGGGTAGATAGAATATTTTGTATACATTTTTGCGCGAAAGGTAACCTTTTTTACGCGAATGCTTGACAAATATACATGCTAAATTTATTACGAATAAGGTTTTTTTAAAATACGGAGAGCAAAGTAAAGAGGCCCTGGGAACGTGGGAATATTTATGTGATTGCTTGTAGTTTTCGCCCGATTACAACTCTTCAAGAAACTATAGTCGCATAGATGATCTTTTGGTCTATACCGTAATTGTTAGTTAGTGCACATCATAGTCGCAGTTTATATGTTCAATTTTAAAATATATCGCGATATCGAACGCAGAATTTTTACCCTTGCGGTATCGCGATTATACCGATAGTTCAGTCCTTGATATCGATATGAATGTTCTATATCGCGACAGTTTTAGTGAATGATGTGAACACAAACGGTGGCACGGTACGCCATTATGCATTCAAATTTCTCAGGAAGTCACAAGATTTCGCATGACCAAGTATGAAGATAAACCAACAATGGGAAGTTCTGATAAAAAATACTGATAAAATCTTGAAAGGAGAACAATTTTGATAAAAAAAATTGCGATCAATTTGACAGGCATATTCTTCGAAATCAGTATGTTCTAATCCCTCAAAAACATACAGAATTTAGACATGGAGAAAAAAAAATCCTCAAGCAACAGATTATATGTTCAATTTTGAAAAATATGATTTATCGTTATTTCATATCGATATATCGCGACATCGAACGCAGAATTTTTACCATCACGGTATCGCGATTATATCGATAGTTCAGTTCTTGATATCGATATAGAGTTTTCTATATCGCGACAACTTTAGTGGACGGTGGACACAAACGGTGGCACGGTATGCGGTGAACGGTGAATTTCACTAACGCCTCAATAGTTATGGCAGATTTCGCTTACTTCTTTCAAGCAAACAACTCTTGTGCTCTTTAAGAAGTGCAAAAGTCAGGAAAGAAATAATGCAATTTTTACTGTATGAAAATTCTTAACAATGATAAAATATACGAAGCGTGTAAAAAATGACGCACAAACGACAAGTTTTTAGTTATAGGGTTCAAAATACAGAAAAAATGAGGAGGTAAAATAGCTCAATATATCACATTAAGCTATATGAATTAAAGAAGCAACACACTCATTTTATAGGAATGAATTCAAAATGGATGTAGTTATAATGTGCATGAATTATAATAACTCCTTTGTGATGCAGTGGTCAAAATAAGAGTAAATAATCACTGTAGAGAGACATTTGAGCATAGCTTTAGGCTTTGCAGCCTGAAGCTATGCTCAAATATCACTTCCCTACAGTGATTATTTGCTCTTATTTCGACCACTGTGATCACTAAGTTCTTTTTCATATTCTAAGGAGTAATAGTAGCACTCTTAGTGGGATTTTTAAGCATAGCTTCAGACTTTCTGGCCTGAAGTAATGTTTAAAGATCACTCCTCCACAGTGATTAAACACTGTAACTGTTATTAATTATTTGCTCTGCTTTAATATAACAGGAACGATGCCATAATAGAATTAGGCATTTCGGGAGTTCATGAGCATCACAAAGGAATGACTAGAACCTGAATAGTATGTAATCAATGAAACTCAGATGCTAGAACAACGTTGAAATAAATGTTGTTCTAGCATGTTCACTACAGACTTTGAGCAAGTTTTTACCCACAGGGAACACTCTATTAATACAATATTGTATTGACTGATTTAGATTCACAATCTAACTTGTTGGAGTAAAATTCTGATTTAAGTTATGAGACAAACAATCTGATCCTTTTATGCAAGATATACAGTAACTAGATTTAATTAATCATAACACAAGAGATCTGTATGAACTTTTTGAATATCCTCTGAATGTGCATATTTATATGTAATCTATATGATGTTCTCAAAATAAAAGTGAAGAATCATTAATTGGGGAGGACTACAAAGCCAGGAGAAACTGTACTTGTCTCCATGTCACCATGGTGTTATTTTCTCTTTATTTTCGAGAGCATTGCGTACTGCGTTACCTAAATCCGTGAATAAAAAGTTGTTAAAAAATGTGCATATAATAAATAATAACACAATAAAATGCAAAGAAACATAAATAAATATATAAATTAGAAAAATTAATAGGTATTTCATCGGTTTATGAACATGTGTAAGTATGTTTACACTGCCCCCAGCACTGCAAGGGCACTCGACACTTTCTTTCGCTAACTTCTGCTAAATTAAACTTGGCACCAAAGGTGTGACATAATAGATAACCCATTATCTCCAAAGAATATTAACAACAAATGTTCCATAACTATCTTTCCCCGAACCCTTATCATCCCTAACTAAATAACAACATCTTTTATCTCCTCTTTCTCGTGGTTTTATTGTCGTGTTTTATTTTCTTGTTTTTGTTCTGTTGTTGCGATAATATATTCGTGTTTGAGTGTTCATCACTTGAATTAGACTTATTAAGATGACTTGACGGAAGAAAGATGATGGCAAGAATGCAAACCAGTTGAAATATTCCGCCTAAAAATAAGCCATACTTTAATATAGTATCAAGCACTGTCTCGTCCGCCATGTTTACAGGAAAACACCGTGTGTAGTTTGAAATTATGGCTTTCAGTTATAGAATGTTTACATTTTTTTGCTGACATAAGTGAAAGTGAAAGGGTGGTCTAAAGTCGAGAAGAAGTTTACGAAGAAAGAAAAGAAGGAGGTTTCTCGTCATAAGCTATTTTGTAAAGTATATGCTTTTACCATGATACAGTTATATGTAAACTGATCAACTCAGTTTAGTTCCAAGTTTCCAGTATATACTCTATTTTATCCCTTACGAAAGGACTGGGGAAAGTGGCAAAGGAAATGGGGAGGAGAAGGCCAAAAAAAAAAGGGAACGCGACAAGTAAAAATATTTATGTATAACAACGAGCATACAATACAGTAATGTAAATAAAATTGATAGAGTTTCTAGATTCATTGTTACTTTACTTTCTTTATGCCATGGTAGATTTGTATTCAGTTTTTAAATAAGTGAGAGTGTTTCTTCTTTGTTTTGGCTGCAAATTGATTTGTTTGTTGTATGGTGTGGTCAGTGTAAAAGGCAGGGCACATCGATAAGCCGCATTGCAGTGGCTTCAAAGCCATATTTTAGTGGCTTTTGAATGTTTAGGGGATATTGTTTTCGTAAAATTGTAAATCTTCCAGACACACGTTACACAGTTATAAAACCTGAAGCAGAAGGAACTTTTTGATGGACAATTGAAAATCGATTGTTGACCGCCTATTATATTATGTGTGGTGGCTGGCCAACTTTATTAGGTAGGCTATTCCATAAGTCCATACTGGGGGCTGTACGTAAGTTTTGCGAGGGTAAAAACAGTCAGATTTTCCAGGTAGTTGGGCTAATTTCCTTACATTTCCTGATCCCGAAGTAGTGCATATTTCGCAAATTTTCCCAACAGTTTCAGGTATATATTTTCAACAATCCAAGGGGTACTTAATTAAATGGGACATGACCCCAGTTCTTTGCAGAATTAATACAAATGTGTTATTTGGAGCATTAATAGAGGTTCTTTGGGTACAGAACTTGTCATAGCGAAAATATTTCATTCCTCTTTTTGAGGTTTTAAACATTTCCGGAAGTAAGTCAATTTAATGCATTTAGCTAAATAATACTTGTTCTATTGACATGAACACCTACTACTAGACATTTCTAACAATGTTCCACCATAAAAAACAATGTAAACTTACGAAATTCCACCATGCCCGGGTCATTAAATATTTATATTTACCCCCGTCTTTTGTGTTTTGATCAATTTTATCATCCCTGATAAGTATTTTTTTCTGAGAAAAAATAAATAGGGTGAAAGGAAAAATTGTGAATCAGAATATCATAATTTTGGTATAGCTGTATCGCTAGAAATAACTTAATTTTCACTTAAACACAACCCCCTTCTTGATTTCTAATTATGATGATAAATTCATAATGGCTTCATGTTAGAAAAATGTAAAAGCATGGTTTAATGGGTAATTTCTTTCTCTATTTCCTTAGATCAAAATATTGGTAGATAAGATAAGATATTTTTATTTATCAATAGCAGTTACAATAATGCGTGAATATGTTGCTATTCAAAATATTGCTAATGAAGGGAGACCATACCTAATACCATGAAGCTAAGGCAAAGGGTATGGCCACCCTTGGACGATTACGATGTACGATACGGGACGCACAATACAACACTAACAAAGACAAACAAACCATGAGAGAAATTTGGACAAATCAGTCAATTCAAAGAGGATTAGTAAGATGAAACAAAATACTTTTTTAGATCACTTCAAAGACTAAAGTGATATAAGGAAACAAATTTTATAGCCATTGATGACTGAATCTTATTCCAGGAATTAATAGTATTGGATTTAATAGAATTTTTACCATGTATTCATAGTACGGCATTAATACTCCCTTAAAGGTGAATGCCTTAGTGGCCTTGAGTGTTGTTAGAACATTTTTCCAGGGGAGAGATAAGTTTACTAATCATATTCTCCGAGACTAAATACAATTTACGATAAGTTACTTCTAACCCACCCCCTCTCATGTATGGATAAAATGGAATAGCCCATTGTTATTGCCAGTCAGGCAGTTTGTTTTTTTTCTTAATGAATGCATAGTTTAACTATGATACAAAATACTGCAAGACATGTCCTATTGCATAACTGTTTCAATTTCTTTCTAGAGTATATTAGAATATACAGTAATAGAAAGTTATAATATATATAATAGAATTTAATGTGTGCAGTATGAGTGACACATCCGATAGTAACTTTAATGCAGATGGTAATGTACAAAAAATTGTATTACCTACAAGTTATGGTGACACAATAACAGAATGTGAAAACCAAGCTGAAACAACGATAGATGGAGCATTTAGTCGTTTATTTAAAAGTAGCCATACTCAAAAAAAGCTTTCGAAAGAAACCGATACAGAAGGAGTTGAATATCGACATTCTGTTTATCAGCCAAAGGAAATATCAGACATTCCTCATGTTGAAATTTCAAATGATTCATTCGATATGAATACATTCCCACGAGGAAAAGTAACATTGATTAACATGAGTGACTTTCATGAGAATCTATGTTTATCTAAACGGGTAGGAACTGATAAAGATGCTGAAGATTTATGCAGTTTGTTTTTAGATTTGGGATTTATTGTTGATCGTCACGATAACCCTTCAGTGAAACAAATTAAGAAAATTGTAAGAGCTGCTGCAAGTGAAGATTACTCAAAGTTAAGTTGTTATGCTTTTATAGCTTTGAGCCATGGAGAAGAAGGTGGCATAATTTATGGAACTGATGGAGAAATTGATATAGCTGAAATAACTAAATCTTTCTGTGTAACTGGGTTAGCAGGGAAGCCAAAGTTTTTCATTTTCCAGGCATGCAGAGGAAAAGAATGTATGGAAGCTATAAAAGTTATTCCAGAATCTGGTTTGTTGGAAAGAGATGGTCCAGTACGAAAAATAGAGCCTAAAGAAATGGTTCTGACATTACCTGCAGAAGCAGATTTTTTATATGCATATTCTACTGTTCCGGAATATTTTTCATTTCGGAGTGCAACTGGTTCCTGGTTCATTCAAGCAATGTGCTCAATATTTCGCCAGTATGCCCATAAAATGGAGGTGTATCGTATGTTTACACGTGTTAATGCAAAGATAGCGGAAAGGAAATCAGACACTAAGGATCGAAGCATGCGTGGGAAAAGGCAAATAGCTTCAATCGTTAGCCAAATGAGAAAGGATTTTTTTCTTCATCCTGTTTATGGACCTTTGGATCCATAAATTAATATTTTTGTTAAGGGAACAATTTTCTATTTTGGGATTTAGACAATGAAAAAATATTACCTTAACCCTATTCAGACCTGGGGGGGGGGCTATTTTAGCCCCCCCTCTCTTATTTTTTTCATTACTTTTGAGCGAATGGCTTTTAAAACAATTTATCTAGGATCATTTTGACAAAAAAAATCGATAACCATAGGAAGGGGGCTATTTTAGCCTCCCCCGGTCTTACAGAACCCCCAAAAGGTCAGGCCTGAACAGGGTTAAGGGAAGACTTCAATAAGCTGTCAATATTTGTTTAAACTGTTTTTTACACTACCAAACTACAAACGCATTACTGGTGGTTTACTATGATTTTAAATCTCTTTACCGAAGCATCAAGAAAGAAAAAAAAACATTGCTTTGTAAAGATACCACAGAAGTTTTATTTGGTACCGTGTAGCTTCTTTCAATATCTTTTTAAAATGTTTTCCAGTTTAGGTAAATGATAAATATAAGATAATAAAGACAGGCTAATATAGCTTTCTGGAACTTAAATTTTCGGATTTTATGCTCTTGCATGGTTTTTTATATACTTTCTAAGCGTTCTATATTAATTTTTTATTTTTTTAAAAAAATCGGTTTTGTGCCCCCCCATCAACTCAGAGCCCTAAAAAGCCCATACTGAATAGGGTTAAGGTAGGTTCGAAATTTCTTTACGTTCTTTAAAATGGTTTTAATGTAACTTTTGATCTAAGCTCTTAGCTTTTGTACAATGCTGAAGTTTGTTTATTTGTGTTTTTTGGTGGAAAGCTTCTCAGGGATAGAAATAAGAGCAAATTATTGAAGAGTAATTTTTAGCACAGCTTCAGGCTAGCCTAAAGCTATGCTTAACTATGCTCAGAAATCTCTCCTCCACAGTGATTAGTTAGTTACTCCCATTTTGTTCACTGTTTGTAAACTACTACTTTTCTTCAAAAATTAAAAAAAAAAGTTTATCCTCTCGAAATCAAAAATGTCAACTCGCAAAAGCTTGTAGTTAAAAACAAACATACTTTAACAGAGTATAACAAATATTCAAATTGTTGTCAATCTTGTCAGTGGTCGATATAATAGTGAATAATCACTGTGGAGGAGTGATAGCTTCAGCTTGTGTATTCAGAATATACTCAATAACCACTCCTCCACGCTGATTCTTTTATTATAATTTTATTTTTAATTCACAAAATATGATACTCAAAAGTTTATCCTCACAATATTTATTTTAAACAATGCAGATTTATCAACTTGTTCAAACAGATGTGAGATTGATTGATAGGTTATTTACAATGAATAGGTTTTTTCATTTCTAAAAACCCAATTAGAACCCAGTTCACCAATTATTATACATCTAATTTTAATTTGAGAATGTGTTGCAATATATAGTAGTGGAGGAAATAATGGACATAATTGTGGGATTTATGGTAAAAGAAATAAACTTGGTACAAATGCTAAACAACACAAGGCAAATCTTTTAAGCTATAGACCCCACTCAAAATCAACCTGGTTTCCATGGAAACCAGGGAACCAGGGAACTTAGGCCATTTCAAACTATTTAGAAAATACATGTATTATATATCATTAGAAAGGAAATCTTATGCTGAACATTATTTGTATAAGAACATTGGGTTGAAAATACCTCTATCTTAAAATATTAGAGCTCAAACGTTGGAACTGGAAATAAGAATTCAAATTCTGGGTAAATTATCAAAAAAATACCAAGAAGGTAATTGATTTAAACAAGGTTTAATAAATAAAATCAAATTTTTTAAATAAATAATTTACAAGTGGTGTGTTTTTTCAGAAACTGAAGATATAAGTTTTTTTACTTTTACCATCTATTTTGATTGACTAGAAAAATAGCGTCTACTCAATAAATCTCTGATTGATAAATCTCTAGCGACTCCTCATGGTCATATTCGAGAATTATCTTTTACTTGTAGTGTGTATTGTCTGATGAAATTCGTAAAATGTTTCAAAATTTGTGTGAAGGGTCGTATTGTACCAATTTTATTCGCTCTTTCCCAGAGGCTTAGTGGACAGAATTTTTTTTAATTATTCCTGATTTTTCCGCTTCTTTCCCCGCTACCGTTCTTCCGTATTTCGGAAAGGCAAGAAGTCCTGGGAACGCCGAGCATCGCTTTTTGGGCCTGATTTTTCATTTTAAACCCCTGAGGAGGAGAGTAAGTTCAGTGTACCAATTGCTGACATTTTTCTCTTATTTCAAACCTTCAAACTATGTCTTTAATGAAGGACTGCAGATGTTTAAGACGGAGTTTTTTTTGTTTATATTTCTTCATCAAAGTGAAGAAGTGTATTTTAGAAGTACCCTGAGCTACATAAATCATGCAGTAATTTTTCCTTTGCAAGGAACTCACACCGGTTTTCATATTCATTCTTAGCAAAAAAGTGGGGAGGGCACGTACTTTTCCCTGATCCACAGTTTGCATTTTAACAAATCTCTCACTCAAAAGAAAATTGACGTCTAAATATTAAACCAGACGATAATACGTCGCATTTATTTTTGATAAGACGTTCATATTCTAAACCTACACGTTTTTATCAGGCAACGTCGAATATTGGTAGATAGATCGACGTGTAAACAAATATGTCAATGTTATACAATCTAAAAAGACAGCGAAAAATCAAGCAATATTTATAGCAATATTACATATCCGACATTATAACGTTGTATTATAATTCGTTGGACCAACCTAGCTATTCGACGTTAAAAACGTTGCATTAGTTCGTTGGCTATAACAAGCTAATACAAGTTCAGAGTTGTAGCAACATTGTATTAAAGTTGGTTGTATCAACGTTATCTATCCGATGTTACAACAACGTTGCATATATTTAGTTGTACTAACGTTGGATACCCAACGTTGTAGCTTGGTTGTTCCAACGTTACATATACAAAGTTCTAACAACGTTGCATATAGTTGGTTGTATCAACGTTAGATATCCGACGTTCTGAACTGTTTTTTGAATATTTAAAGTGCTTCCCGCTTGGTTTTGCTTCACGTTTGGCTCCCGACAACACCTAAGACACTGTATAAATATATATGAATGATTCATGCACACCACAAAACAAAAATCTTCCATCCTAAAATTAGAAATATTTCAAAATATCAGTAAAAAGAGGAAAATCCACTATTATGATTTTATCTGCCATTATGGATATTTTTGACTGGGTCTATAGCTTAAAATGTTCATCTTATCCTGTACTTTGATCCCTCCAAGTTTTGCGCTTTTACCTTAAATCCCACAATTTCACGAAAATATGACCAAAGTTTCCTCCACTACAGAAAGATAGATCAACACATAATTAAAATTTTATCATAATTATTTTCCTGATGTCAAAAATATGGTTGCTAGTGGAAAATTATCCCTAGTTACCAAAATAATTAATTAATTTCAAATGATCCTAGATAAATTGTATGAAAAGAACCAAAAATGTTTAGTCATATAAGCCATTCGTTCAAAAGTTATGAAAAAATAGGAGAGGGGGCTAATTTAGGGTTAACTGGAACTGAATTGGAATAAGAGAGTTAAGGTAGCAGTTAACTCTATTTTCAGGCAAAAATAAATTTTGAGTCGGAGTTTCAATTCTGGCATCAAACGATAG
>JAULBZ010009357.1:0-10069 GCA_032360805.1 Neoturris breviconis
AACACATTACTATGATTTTTCTTTGTAGTTAAACCAGTTATTGTGACAGTCTGATGAAAATCAAATCTGATATATTCCTCTCGATCATTATATAACATGGGATTGGCATATAGATTATTGAAGCAAGCTATAAATAAATAATAAATGCCAGTAGGGAAAAACGTGTATACGAAATGCGAATACAGGTTTTACTATTAGTTTCCATAAATTCTTTAGATTTTTGTTTTTAATAAAAGCATTCTACTCTAATAAACAACATAAATGCACAAAGTGCCCACAGCTCAGAAAAAATGCCATAACATTTTCCTGTTAGAGCAATTGAGCAAAAACTTTAGGAAGATTTATTTGGAAGATTTTTTAAAACAAATCCAAAAAGTCATGCTGAATGTTAGCAGTAGTTCAAATCCGTGAAATTGTTATTTTTTACCCAAATTAAAGATATTTTCAGATACTCCAAATTTCAAATTATCATAATAGAACCATCCTGTTGTAACATACTACCAAAATTTAAATGTAAACCAAAATAACCCAAAGGATTATCAAACATTTACACTAAGTCACGTTTTGAATGGCTAATATGCTAAAATGGTAAGTTAGTCAACTGAAGCCGGAGGTGACCCGAAGCTCATCTTTTAGTAGGGGCGGGCATGCACTCATTTTACTGACCATGAATTCTAGCACCCTCATCATGCTAACTCCTAACAACCATGAATAACATTAACATTTTCCCTGGGTAGTTTTTACTTTCCTGTCTTCCCCCAAGTCTTATGAATATTGCCTCGAATGTTGATACCAACTTTATTCAATGGTGCCCTCAAGCTGGTACAGTTTTATTGACACTATTGGGGCTACAGTAGCATCAAAGAAGACAAGTAATTTGAATAATATACAAGGAGTACAGAATACAAGTATACATGCCATATTCATAAACTTGTGAAGTAGTACGCAAAACTTTTGATGCAAAATATTAACAGTTACACCTAATTAAAGCCTATCAGCTTCAATAAGAGTGCATAAACGCTACTTCCGGAGTAACAATACTATCTTGTAAGTAGGGCAAAATCGCCATTGCCATAGTTAAATCTTCATAGAAAAATCTTTTAAAACTGCGTATGCAAGTCTACCCAGCTCACAAAGAATGTTTGGCCATGTTATTTAGCCTCAGTAAGTTGCAAAAATTGATGTATCATACCTGCTGACTAAAAACAGCGATTTTCTGACTACAGTCAAACTCTATTAGCCTGGATTTATCTACGAAGATATCAACAAATCAAGACTGTTTTCTGTGACGAATGGCTGTGTCAGACCATGGGGAAAAAGCTTTCTTATAACCTATTTAAGGGTAGTTTTCATGCAGTTTTGCATAGCAGAATTGACAGTGGCAGTTGCACTTTTTCCCCATTTTTGAGATGTTGCAAGAATTCCGAAATGGTGTTTTGATATAGTGACCCTTAAGGTTGGGGTCTTCTATTGGATCCTGAGTTCAATGTTCAACCCATAAAGGCCGTGTGTCCTTGATCCCAGGTCTTGTGTCTTGGCTTCTAGATCCTGATCTATTATATTAAAGTTCTGGGTCTCAGGTCTCATCTGTTTTAAATAAATTGCTCCCTGCAAGGCCTCAAGGCCATTACTTCACAGAGAGCTACAAAATAAAAAGACAATTAACAAAGTTGAAAGATGTTACTGAACATTGTACTTAAATTTGTGAAGATTATAGGAAGGTGGAAAGCAAGGTAATGGTAAACAATTCCAAGTGAGATGTGTGAGGAATGAAACTGGTCAAATTGAATAAACAAGTTTATTGCAAGAAAGTGACTGTACAGTAAAAGGATGACGTTAGCTGAATGCCTAGTCACACGATTGAAAGAGCTTAGAATAGGGATCAAAGACTTCAATTCATCAGAGCAACTGCCATAGAAGTACTTATAAAATAAATCCAGTGATGCAACACTTTGCTGATAGGATAAAGACTGTAACTTTGATGAAAGATCAGGTCTAACAATATTATTCTTTTCTGAGTTCAGTCAAATAGCTTGTTAGGGAGGTCATTAATAAAGATAACAAAATGTGTATTTTATATGATTACCGAGTGTTTAAAATACATTATTATTTTATGTTTTAAAAGACTCTTGCTTACAGCCTATGTATATTGTATTGCCCATCACACGTCATGGTACTATATTATACACTATATAAGAATGCTATAGTGTTCTATATTGTTATAGTGATGCATTTAATTATATACTCTATAAAAATAAAGTTATATTATATACGTGTATATTCAGGCTTTATAGGATATGGATGCACGGTATTATGCATATAGGATATTTTTAGGCGTATGATAGACTATGTACATAGGCAATACAATTATTAGCTTATGATATAGGCTATATGCATAAGTGTAGGCAATATACATAGATAGGCTACGAACCTAAGCAATACAATATACAAAGGCTATGATATACGATATATGCATAAGTAATGTAGGCTATGTACATGGGCAATACAATATACATAGGCTGTAAGCAAGAGTCTTTTAAAACATAAAATAATAATGTATTTTAAACAGTCGGTAATCATATAAAATATAAAATTATATGTTTAAGATTAGTATATATATAGCTTTCAAGATCTGTTAATTACTGTAAATGAACACCAGACAATAGAAAAATATTCTTTGAAATTAATAAAATCTTTGTCTGTTGTATTGTGTATAGTTATTATTTCAAATTTACACTGGGACTAATTAGTAATGGCATAAAATTCATGGTGTAGTAATTATGTTTTATGGCCCTTACGTGAATACCATTATTAGGATTTATTTCAAAATTGCAGATGGAAGCTTTCCAAAATCAAAATGGAGACTTCAAATTCTAAAAATACAAAAAGAATGCCATGGTCAAAGTCGCACAGAAAGTTAGTATATAAAAAAGATCTCTAAGCCTCCATTTCTCCCCTAATCATTTGGGTATGATATTTGCTTGAGTGTGGTCAAAACCTCACAGAATTCAAATATTTTTCAAGTCTCCACTCCAATCCCTTTTTCGCCAATAATTTGCAACAAAGTCGACAAAATCAAAATCAAAAGAAAATTTGTCCAGTAGCCTCGTAATATTGCCTAGAATGCCGATACGAAATTTTAGGTTGGCCTATTGGCCCTATTGGTCGATTTGACCGAAAATGCAATTTACCCAAAACTCGAGACTGAGTCGTCAAAATCAATTTTATTTTAATGAGTCTATCCAAAATATTGCCTCACACGTGGGTACCAAATTTCAAAAAAGTAGCCCTTCGGGAACATGTCCATTAAGAAAAGCAGGCCGCCACCACCTTCATTGCAAAGTGATAGAGCCTATCTAAACTTTGTTTGGCAGGCTTAAAACAGGAATGCAAATTTCCAGTAAGGGGATAATGAGACTCAGCAGCATGTTTGACATATAATTTGGAGAGAATTGAAGAACCAGTAGCCTTCAATGGGTCAAGCCCATCAATTACACCAACATCTGTTTTAGTAGTAATATCAAGATATGAGTTTGTCCTAAGCAGAAAGTCAGACAAATGATGTCCAGAATCCCCACAAGTTAAATTACTTCTAAACAGCTTTGCTCAGCTTTATCATAAGAAGACCATGGAATAAAGGTGGGATTAAAGATTTTCCATTGCTAGCAAAGCTATTATAGATGTGCAAGAAATCACAAGAGTCAATCTTTTGAGATGTCAGTCTGTCATGAACCTTGTGCTCATAATCAGATATGGTATCTTAAATGACCGTTTTGTAGTTATTATCATCATTATTATTTCTAGCAGAAGCAAATTATTCTCACTTATTCTCATCAGAATTGAACCGTTAAAGAAGACGAAAGTAGAGATTCCAATAACCAATAGCCCATCACAGGCAGGAGAGAACCATGGTGAATAATGAGATTCTACTACTTGATATCTACAAAATAGAACAAAGGCATATATACCAGCTTATGATCAAGACACAATCTCCCTAGCACAAGCTACAGCTTGCAGATCAAAGACACTTTCCAAAGGAACATTTTGATGAGTCATGAAAGCTGTCCCAGTCACCTTGGTGGAAACTGTAAAAGGTTCAGTGCAATGGTGGTTGCAGAACAGCCTTAGAGCTAAGAAAGATGATGTCAACAGTGACAACAACATGGTCAGAGTTGCCAAGAAAACGTAGACATAAACTTGCAAACATTTGGATTAAAAGATAGAAAAAGGTCTGTAGAGAGGGTTTTTGAACATCATGATCAAGAAAGTGAGTACGAAAATCGACAAGCTGAGTTAATGAATGGGAAAAAGAGAAATTATAAAACACCAATTCCTGATCAGTTGGTACTGTTAGAATATGTCAGTCAATAAGAGTGCGTTGAAGTCACCAAACATGAAAATATTTGCAGTTGGAGCGCACTATCAATATTAAATCAATAACACTGCAATACTAAGATGAAGGAGATCGATGAAAAAATAGATAGCTAGTAGAGAGAATAAGTGACAGATGCACATAATAAGATTCCTTAGAATCTTTGAGGGAAGGTTTGTGAGCAATTGGTAGGTTGTCATAAACATACAGACCAATACCATGCATATTCAGAGAAGAGTCTTTACAATACATAGGAAGATACCATTCAACCACAAAATCGCCACTATTGATAGATGTATTAAGATTGGTTTTACAAAGAGCTAATGTCAAAAGAAGTATGAGCTAGGAAAGATTCTACATTAGCAAAACTAGCACAAAGATTTTGTGGATATTAGTAAAAGCTTGTTATAATTTATTACAGACACTCACTCACTCACAAACACACAGAGTCACAAGTACGAATGACAAGTGATCCTATGGGCACCCATCAATAATATAACTCACTTTCAGCACATCCATATAATTCAAGCTTGAAACAAACAGTACCACTTCCTTGAAACCATAGCTCAATGTATCGTAGTGTAAAATATTCTCCTTGGTCAAACCACAATCTTTTAGTGTATTGATCTTGTGGGAAAGGATAGATCTAAAACAAGTGAATGAAACTTTTCTCAAAGATAAAAATTTAAATGAGAAGCTGGTTAGAACAGTTTACATTTATGAAAAAGCAAGGTAGGTTACTAGGATGTATTTGGACAGGCAAGATATTGGCATTTGTTAGTATATTGAAATGATAGCTTATCATGTCATATACTTAATAATATATAATGAGTTATCATGTTATTTCAAATACATGTACTGGCCATTTTGTTACCATAGAGAATTCACAATAATGCACGTTTTTTAAATGCATATTACATTAGGCAAAACAAAAAATGGCATTAAAGTCACAAGATCTCTTTGCGAAACAGTGAATGTTTTGTGCTTTCTTTTTCGCTTCCACAAATTTGCTGGAAATAAGAACGGATTCGTGTGTTTTGAACACCATATTCATACTTTCTTGCCAGAAGCTCAAAATTCGATCCTCTACAGTCATTATTCGTCCCTTAATCTTCTTTTAGACAACCAATGGAGAAGAAAGTTAACTTCAGATATGACTGTTTAAAGAAAGCTCATTAAATTTAATGAAAAGTTAAAACAATGAAATGCTGACTGACCCTAGCAGTTTCAATTTTTTTCCAACCAGGAGTGAAACTTTTCTTCATAAATTCCAACTTATCGGGACTAAATGTACCATAATATAGAAATATCTGATGGAATGTAGTAGAATTTCCTTGAAAAGCTATTCCAGTTATTGTCATGAGTCTACCAAGATCAATCCTAAATTTGGGTTGATTAGCACTTGAGCACCAATATTTATTGCTGTTTAGTCTTGCATTCATGCTTGATCCACTATCAAATGTTTCTATTTGTGAATCTGCAATCACTCCATTTTCCAGTCCAATAGGCTGCATGCATGGACCTAAAAATACGTCATACAAACAATGGATTACTTATTTTCTTATATTAAATGATTTTCTAAAATTTTAACCTCTTCTGCAATTCTTCAAGATCTTACATGGTCTGTTTTCTTCTGAAGTTATATATATATTTATTAATGCAAAAAAAATATTAATGTATAGTAATTTATGCAACAGGTAAATAATTCTTCTTCTTTCGTTGTAGCTTTAAGTACCATTATTAACTACGACACTTCAAAACTAACTCAATAATGCATTAATTATTAAAATGTCAACCATTACTGTAGCTGCAGATGACAACAGACTATGTTCTATATTTGTCTGTGGATCAGGCTACTCAGATTTATGCACATAAAGTTACAAAATACCTATAAGCTTTTAAATTAAATTATTTTATGTCTGGACTGAAATATTTACTAAATTTTAGTCGAAGATCAGGCGCGGATCCAGAGAAAAGTCACAAATCCAAAAAGAAAATATTACGTTATAGTGGCAAAGTGAGCATAACACCTTTGCAGCTGGGGGTCTATGGGGCAAAGTCGCCAGAAAGAAATCGCTATTTTGTGCTCCTAAACATGATTAAAATGCTATTGGAGGTATAAACATATAAATTAATAGCTCTCTCTATTTGTTTCTAAACAAATCACAGGTGTGCGAAGTTTCATGAATCTAATTTATCCTTACTACTTAGTATAATTGATGGTCATTGAATTAAGTTTGTTTGCTTCTAATTGTTTAAAAACTGGTAAGAATTAATACACAAACCCAGTAAGCAAAAACTTGTTCAAAGTCCAGTAAAAGACACTAGAACAACGTTTTCAACACTGTTCTTTACTTTATTGCAAACTTTGAACAAGCCTAAGCATAAATTATTAGATCTCACCCACTCTGTTTTAAAATGGAATCGATGTAGAAATAATTTACTCTTAGAGAGCGTACATGTAGACTTATATATATATCAAACTCGAGATACAGAAAACTCACAAATCCAAAGATTCATGGATTCGTTCTGGATCCGCGCCTGGAAATAATAATGATAATGATAACAACAATAATGGGTTACACACCATAAATACCAGAACCCTGACAAAACAGGTCAGTCAAAAATGAGTCAAAATAAGTTGAAATGAATTTTTTTGTTTCTAATCTATTTTATTTTCATCACCCATAAAAAAACCCTGATATGCACGAGAATTAATAAAAGTAATATGGAATTTTTAAAAATTGTGATAGTATTTCATTTCTTTTAGGTATTTTGCAATACGATGTAAACTTAAGCATCTTCTGTCTTCATGCCATTCATTATAACCTGTTTGTAGTATTGGAAATATGAGAAAACTAAAAATTCATATTTAGGGAGCTTATTTTTACCCTTTTTTGTGTCTAATCAAGGATACATTTATTATTACAAATAACAATTACCGTGCACAAAAATGTAATTTTGAAATCTGAGCACAACCATTAGTGCTGTGGTGGAATGAATTATCTGCATAGCTTCAAATCTTATAGCCTGATGCTATACCAAAAAAGATTACCCTTCCAAGATTACTTAGCACTGGCGACTATTTTTATATTTCAAAATTTTAAATTTAGCTGATATAATCAGGTTATTACTATGCTTAAGCAGAAATCTATATCTGATTTCCAAACACAAGAAAATTAATAGACAAACAGCAAAAAACTGTATAAAGATTTAATATTAAAACCGTATAAAACATATTTCCAACCTTGATATAAAGTAGTTCCATTGATAACCCTGCTCCAATTCCCTTCTATAGAGTCTCCTGAAGTAAATGCATGAATCTATAACAAAAGAAAAATAATCCAGAAATTTCTTGCTTTAATAATAATAAGGTAATTTGATGACGGAACTTATCCCTCATACATTAGCCTCTTCCAAAATGCTAAATTCAATTCTTCCAGATCAGTCTGTTTTCTTCTGAAGCTTCTTATGTACATTGATACAGAACTCATTAATGTGAAACAAGTTAATAGATGGTAATTACGCAATATAACTTATTTCTTTTTCATAGTATCTTTGCTACCATTATTAATTAAAATGCTTCAAATAAAGAGTAGAATCAGTCAGGATTATCTTAAATAAATAAATCAATAAGTAATAAGTAAAAATAATAAGTAAATATCTTTGTTTGTAGATCATACAGAGATTTGCTAATTTTCATTTTCAGCATTCAGATTTCTTATACATTTCTAACTAGAGTAGGAAGGAATGTTTCAGCTTAACTGAAATACAGAAATTTTGATTCAGAATAGATTGGGTACAATTTACCATAATAATAATTACATGAAATTTTTAATGATTTAACTTTTTTAAAAAGGAGCATTTTGAGTGACGTAACTTTTTTAGAAAAGAACTTATCAAATCAGGTCACTTTTTAGAACTGAGCTCTTTTAAAAATGGTTTCACATTATTCCAAAGATAATAGGACCTGAATCTGCTGATATTAAACAGATTCTCAGTTGAACTAAGTGATATTCAACAATATAGTAGCGAGATAAAAAGATGTCAAATATCTGTTTAATCACACAGAATGCTTCTATACGAGGCAGAAATTAAGAAACAAAATCTCATAAACTTTGTTTTTGTTCTATTGTTTTTCCAAATATCAAATTTTTTAAACCTCTTCCATGTTTTTTTCTGCTATATTACAATGATATAAAATGTGTTGCAAACAGTGAAGAAACCAACGGACAGGGTGCAAAATTGAGCGAAATTGATCACTAGATTGGAGTAAAAAATATTTAGCTAAATCAGTTATACTATGATAATACATAATTTTGTCCATAAAACGAAATCACGAGACAAGTATTCATATTACCTGACAAGAGTATACTGTATATGTAGCTAATCCTTCTACTGATGCAGATCTAACATCCGAAGCAATATTGTTGTTTACTATAATTTCAAGACAGTTTCGTCGACAGCATTTAATGTTATATTTTGATATTATTCCATTTGTATGATTTGATATCTTCCAAGAGAACGTCACTGAAGTATAATTTGTACTACTAACAGCAAAATCTAGCGGTGAACCAGATACTAAAACAAGGAAATAGGATACAGGCATCTTCATAGTATGAGTGAGTGTTGATTATGTTTCCATATTGACAATTATTTGCAACAGGATTCTACCAGTTTATTTACATTTTTAATGTTATTAATTTAGAACCATATTAGCTAGTGGCTCATGCCACGCCATTACTAAGGTGAGTAAATTACTAATAATAATGGGTGCCAGGGGATTATAATAGATTCATAATAGATTCATAATAGATTGGGGGATGGAGGAGATAGGTAATCTTATTTTTGAATTTATATTCTCATTCTTATTATACCTAAAGTAAAAAAAATATAAGTACAAAAGATAAAATTGCTAAAACCTCATTACATTGGGTAAATTGTACTTGATCGAAGAGGAACAAATTGAGGGAGGGGTTGTTACATTCTTAAAAATTAATGGGTGGTGATTAATTGCCACAAAATTGTTTTTTAATTGTTTATGGGAATGGGGGGCACATGATGGAGTAATTATGGTATCTCTTTTACAGGTCAAGTAAATATATTTAAAAACACAAATGGATTAAATTTCAGTGGGAGTTAGAAATGTTTTCATTTCCTCAATAAATTCCTCGCAGACAAGAAATGTCTAACCATTCTTTCACCTTATCGGACAGAATCGTTGGTTGCACTTTGTGTGATGATTGTCTTGTTAGTATTGTTTATTGAGAAAGTAAAGGAATAGAATTACGATAGTATTACCTTGAGTAAAATTTAACTAAATGAAATTTTAATCATTTTTCACCTTCGAAATCACATGCTGACATTACATGATCAAGAAAGAAGATTCAATATAGCGGGAGCCAAACATGGAAAAATGAAAACCATAAATTAATGGATAAAGCAAAACAACAGTCAGCTTCTCTCTATCACAGAAAGTTTATATTCATCTTCCAAATATTTTAACCCCTTGAAATATACTCAAGCCTGAATATAACTGCTGGATATCACCTATGAAGGAGTGTTTTTTGAGCATAGCGTTCAGCTTAAAACTAAACACTATGCTCAAACATTTCTCCTTCACAGTTGATGTCTGGCAGTTATATTCAGGCTTAAAACTTACCTCCCTCATCTGTGACAAATGATTTTATTGAATCA